>JADRCD010202709.1:2018-12129 GCA_019843815.1 Montemys delectorum | reverse complement strand
TCCTGATAAGAAGGTAGGCACCTCATTTCTGTTCTCAGGTAATGAGCCTTGAAATAAGTTGAGCTCTCACTGACATTCGGTGCTTCAGTGAATTACCAGTTCTAGATGATCCCTTGGTTCCTCAGGGATACCACCACACAGGGTCACCACTGTATGGATCATTATGGCAGCCTTCTGATGGGTCTCCTGACCCTACTCTGCCGCTTCCACTCAGGAGGCAGGGTGATCTTGTAGAAATAAAGGCAAGATAGCTTGCCCTTCTACTCAGGACTCTCCAGTGTTCCCACAGCAAGGAGAGGGAGCGAAAGCCTTGTTAGTCCTGGCCCTTGGTGCCTTTATGGGTTTCCTTCTGATTCTTAGCCCCTCATCGATTCTGCTCAAGCCACCCTTAACCCCAACAGTACATAGTGTGCTCCTGCTAAAGGATTTTGGATCATCAGCTTCTTCTACCTGGGAAAGTCCTACACACATATTTTCCTTCTTGATTTTTAAAGTATGCCCCATAGGACATTCTTTTCCTTCCCCCAATTTTATCCTTCTCTGGAGGATAGTACTTGGTCTCATGCACAAATGTTGCATACATAGACATGTTGTTTCCCGATAAAATGTAACACCAATTGTTTTGCCTATTTTATGAGTTGTTGTAACTCTACTGTCAAAAACAGTGCCTAGAACCTAGCAGGTGCTCCAACCAATAGCATGTGTTGAACTAATCAATCAGGTATGTATACATTCCTTCTGAGAAAATAAACCAAAACAAAGGAAAAATATAATTGTTAAAAATAATAAACCCCAAGTGCTTCTTTGCAGCTTTTCTCTCAGACTTGTTGAAACAGAGAAAAACTAATGATCGTCATTCTTGAGCCCAATATGACGAATTACTATATTGAACAGGAAGAGGTTGAAATACAGAATGACTTAAGTCAATTAAACATGTAATGATTGGCGTAGAATCGGCAGGTGTGCAGAAAATTCATATATAATTGTAGGCAATGAACTTGAGGTGTGTTTCTACGACAAAGGTCAACGGCCTAATGTGAAATATGCACAAGGCCATGAAATATTTGGATGGCAACTCCAAAAAAAAAATACCAATAAAATTACAAATGCATGGATGATAGGCAATAATCAGAAGTATAATGGAATAAAATATTCCAGACCTAATAAAATAAATGAGGTCATAAATTAATAGGCTAACTTCTTACAATAAATTTAATGAACAGAAATAAATGCTCAATAGAGGGTCATAAAAATTTAAATCTAAAGAGTTTTTTTTAATGAGTAATAAAATTATCTATTAGACTAATGATTACCCAAAGGACAAGGAAGGGCTGAGGATGTACTTCCATGGTGGAGTACATACTGAGTATGCATGGTGCCCTGAATTCCAGTCCTCAGTAAGACACTCACCAAAGCTGGAGTGGGAGCTAACAGTGGAGAAAGAAAAAAGAAAAGGAAAGTTTGGCTCAGAGTTTATAGGAATACAGGTTGGTATGGTAACTACAGAAAATAGCAAACCAATCCCTCTACCTCTTCTGGACACACACACACACACACACACACACACACACACACACAATCACACTAAATGACATCAACACCTCACAAATATGTCTTCATGCCCATGTTTATTATAGTGTTGTCTTAGTTGGGATTCTATTGCTGTAAAGAGACACCATGACCACGGCAACTCTTATGAAAGAACACATTTAATTGGGGCTGACTAACAGTTGAGAGGTTTAGTTCATTATCATCATGGCAGAAGCATGGTAGCACGAAGGTAGACAAGGTGCTGGAGAGGTAGCTGAGAATTCTACATCTGGATCCATAGGCAACAGAAAGACAATGATCCACTAGGGCAGGCTTAAGCTTCTGAAACCTCAAAGCCCATCCTTCAGTGACATACTTCCTCCAACAATGTCACACCTATTCTAACAAAGTCACATCTTTCAACAAGGCCACTCCTCCTAATAGTGCCATTCCCAAATTGTCCTATAGAAGCCATTTTTATTCAAACTACCATAAGTATTGTTCATGATTGTCAAGATATAGACACACCTATATATTTATCAGTGGATAAATGCATGAAGAAATATTATCTAGGATAATAGATTAAATAAGACAGTCATAGAAGGGAAAACGTGATATGGGATCACTACATCTAGGATTTTAATTGCTTTAAATTGTTTTAAATATAATTCTTTTAAATGTCAAAGATATAGAGATAGAAAATCAAACAATGATTACCAAGGTCAGAGAATGGGGAGGAAATGAGGAATGAGGGCAAAAGGATTTTAAGTAGCAAATATGTAGAAAGAAGAATTGAAGGTCAATACATAAGATTTCAGGTGATAATGGTGCATGGCTTTGAGAAGTTTTGCTAAATGAAAAACAAATGGATTAAAAAAATACAGTAAGAATCTGCTAAGCAAGATGTTCCCACCGCTGCAGTAGTGGCCGGGGTGTGGCTATAACCAACAGAGGTTTTGATCTGACTTAAGGCCTTATTCAGCAGGGAGTTCATATCTGGTACTCTAAACATGCTCAAAAAATCTGTAGCTATGGAAGTAATTAGGCCTAGGCAAGTAGCTGTTGATACTGTTTTGCTAAATGGGCATGTTGGCAAGTTGCCCTGTATATATTTATGTTTACATCCATAGATATATGCTGCTTTCAACCTTAGTCACAGAAGTTTCTTATCTTAATGGGCAATGATTAATGCAGAGATTCCGGGATGTCCAGTCCAGAGTGTTGAGAATAAGTGACTGTGCATTCTCAAACACAGATGGAACACCTATGTCAGCCACTTCACAGCTTAGTGGATACTGAGGAGTGAGAAGAAACCATGTACGAGCTGGAGGATAGGGAGGGGTGCTGCGAAAGGCTGGCCTCTGGACAAGACATGATGTTGCATACATCAGTACAGCGTTTGCAGCTAACCGCACAAGGCCTGCACAAGAACAAGCCAGCATGGGTGTGGAGCTCTTAAGGCTGTACCTCTGTTGAAGGGCGGTGGACAGTTATGGCTGCTGAGTGAAGGTCACTCTTCTCTTGAATGGAAGAAGCTCATTCTTCCATTGCTATGTTGTCCATGCCATGGTAGATGACCCTATACCCATCCACATATAAGAAATGTTATTTTTTTCTGTTTGTTTTTATTTCTTCTTTTGGAGGGGGTGATGTTAGGAGAGAAATGTGTGGGAGAAGTTCTCAGAGAGACCTGGAAGGAAGGAGTAGGAGGATATGACCATGATATATTGTACACATGTATAAAATTTTCAAAGAATATATTTTAACTAAATATTTTAGTTATTTAATATATTAAATATATTAATATATAATATAGTAAATAATTAAATATACATTAATTAAGACCACACACACATGCATGCATGGTTTAAAATTCTACTCTAACATAATCAGAGAGGCCTCTTTGCAGTGAACAGAGATAAATGCAGAAGCACCTATCTGCCAAGGTACTGAGAGTAAGTGATGGTTGAGCGTTCAACCCAAACAGGACATCCCCACCACCTAAAGTTCAGGGAACTAAGCCGAATCCATTGGTGTATACTGGGGAGGGGGAAACTGCTGTCTGCAGTTGTGTGCCCCAGAGAAGCCCACTACACTCCAATGAGCTGTTCCTAACACATGGTCACACAGATGGTCCTGTTAAATTTGTAGTGTCACCTGACAAAACAAAGTCATGAGGCTGAGAAAGATATTTAAAGGGGAAGATTGGTCGGGGTGTGTGGGAGGAAAGAGATGGTGGCCTGACAGGAATGAGAAAAATAGACGTGTATGAAATTGTCAGAGGATAAATTTAAATAATACAAAATATTAGTAGAAATTTTAAAATCGTTAATCTTGGCACTGGTGGGGGGGGAATCAATGACTGTGAGATGGTGTATGTGTTAATTCTTTCTACTACATTACATATTTTACTATATGTGTATTTTGACATTATTTTATATATTTAGGCATAGATACATACACATTAAAATTTAAAATTTTAAATGAATAAGTAAAATTAAGCAAACTGGTAGAGAAAACGTTTTTATTTCCAAATACCTTTTTGTTATCAATAGTAAATGACAAGGCACTCCAATGGTACACATGAGGAAGAACTTTATGATTCAAAGACTTTGTATTTCTGAGTCATTCATGTGCCAGGACAATATATGTTAAATGACAACACCTGCAAAATAATAATATTATAAAATATAAATAGAAGATGAAAAAGGCTTATAAATATGTACCCAGTAGTGTGTGTGTGTGTGTATGTGTGTGTAATTCCACTAGCTGTATAGTTCAAGAAATACCAAGAAATTGATAGAGCCTTGAATTCAAAATATAGAGGAACTTCACCAGAAAACAACTGTTAGTACATGCTGAGACTGAAAAGCTACTTAGAAATAACAAAATAAATGCATTAATCATTGTGAGAAAAATAGTATTCTTACAAATGAAAATAATTTAATTTTTACAATATAGTAACTAGAAAAGAATGAAAAATGTACATTATTGAAAGAGAGGGCATTTGTTTCAAAGCAATTTTAAAATTTCAGATTAAACTATCAGAAGAATGATAAACCCTTGGTAGCAGGGAAGGAGGGGCAACAGAAGCAGGGGAGGGGAACAAAAGACTAAATTCCTTTTAAATGCTAATGTAACACTGGTAGAATTTTAAACACTATCTGCCTTCAATGCATAAAATCTAGTAATTAACATATCAAGTCATATGCAAGACAAGTGTGGAAAAATTATAAAACTCTCTGGGTCCACATTAAAGATTTAAATAAAGAGAAAAATGTCACGCTCGTGGGTCAGAATGCTCAATCCCAGTTGTTCTTATAGTGACCTTTGAATTTGAGAGAATTTCACGAAAATCTGAGAAGTGCTTCTTACTGACCATGGCAGGCAGAATCTACAGTATATACAGAGGATAAAGGCTGAGAAATTGATGGGAAAAAATAGAGGGTTCTCCAGGTGGCTCAGCCACCAGGGGAAGGAGGAGGTGGGTGCAGACACTCAGGTGGCTCTATAGACAAGAAATGGAAGGGGCTCCTCTTCAGAGGGTGCTGCTGCACTTGTACACATGGTAAAGAAAACTGCATCTATATCCTCATCATAATCACCAAGCACGTACTGCAAAGGATGAGGAAGGTCAGAACCTGAGATCTGGTTCAGGCATGAAGAAAATGTTTAAATGTTGTGTGAAAGAGGTAAGAGAATATATGACTAACACATTTGAGAACTTCGGTGCAGTTTGTTTTGCATTTTGATTTTCTAAAAACGACATAGAGAGATCTGGTATGGGCATGAGGGAGAAATTGGGGTGGGGGAAGACTGGAGGTGGGTTTGATCAAAACACACTGTCTACATATATGAAATTCTCAAATGAAAAGTTCTTCCTAAAAATAGAGAAGTCTCACAAACTATTGTTTAAGAATTAAATGTATATGGTGTTAGGGCTGTAGCTTCATACACATGAGGTTCTCTGCACAATACCCAGTTCTGAACAAAAAGAGAATTAAATGGATGCAATAAAACATTAATTAAATGGCAATGGTCAATCCCAAAAAATAATACTGTCCTTGGAAAGAGGACAGGAGAACACACAGATTATGGGCTGGCTGGGTAAGACGTATTCTAGTAAACTGAGATTACAACAGTGCTGATTTGTTTTATTACTTACATGTCTATTTAACATCATTTAAATGCTATATAATAAAAAATATATAAAAGAAAAGGTGCATATATTTAATATGACAAGCAATAGTCTACTGATTATTATATATAATCATATATAATTATATCATATGATAATACGATAAAAGTTTTAGGTATACTGTAGACAGATTGTTGTCTCACAAACTCACAGAAAAAATAAAAATGTCAAATAAATAATCTCACAATAATATGGCCATTGAGCTTATAGGTTGTTATAAATTAACACATTTTTTAAAAAACAGTGCGAACCTCCATACGGCTAAAAGTGGACCTTAGCTTCCTTATAGTATACCATTATACTTTATAGAATAACATTAAAATCTTATAGTATACCATTAAGGAGTGAATTACCAAAACATTTAAAGTCAAAAGGCTTCTTACATTTTAATCTTGACATCCAATTTTTAATAATTCTTGTTTTGTAGCTTTTTCAGACCAATAAAGATGTAACATACATGTTCAGCTGTATAAAATATACTAAACAAATCATCACATAGCTCCTCAAAGTTAAGGTTAGCAGGGAACAAATCTGATTACTGTAAAGAGCATCTTACAATGAAGTGATGTTAAGTTTCTAGTTTCAGCATATGAGAACCCTGCTTTCCCCTATAAGGTGCAACAACAGCTGTGCCTGGAGGACAATTCATAGCCCTGTCTGTGTGCAGATGTCACTTAGAACACGGAAACATTTTGAGAACTACGTTAAGTAATTTTACATTGTGTGAGCATCACAGAATGTGCTCATCCAATCTAAATCACTGGGATAGCCTGTTCTTATGCTATAAACCCAGGTAGCCAGTCACTGCACTATAGTAGACAACTGTAATGCTGTGTTAAGTATTTGCATTTCTAACATATTTAGACAGAAATTGTACAGCAAAACTACGGAAGAAAAGATACAGAATGGTACACCTATTTAGAGCCTGTGCCCTGAACTTGTAGGATGAGGGAGAATGAATGGGGAATGAGGGAATGAGACAGCCCCACATGTGACTGGACTCAGCTGTGGACGTCATAAACACTTCATGCTCAAGTCACATCTGTGGATAATATTTTCTTCCCTTAATAAGAAATTTGACTATGGCTTATATAACTTTTTAGCTTTATAAACTCTTTAAATGCTTTGATTCCACAGTAATAGCTTAAAACAATAACACATTATACAGCTGTGCAAAGATTTTCTCTTTATATACTTACTCTATAAGCTTTCTCCTGTTTTAAAATTACGTATTTTGACCTTTCAAACATTTTTTGTTAAAAGTTAAGATACACACGAACATTGGCTGTCCATATATATAGTAAATTTAACAGTCTAGTGTCATTTGGGAAGATAAATTCTCAGTTGAAAATATACTTCCATCATACTGGCCGTTAACTAAGTTTATGAAATATTTTTTGATTAATGATTTATGTGTGAGTACCCAGACCACTGTGGTTATTGTCACTGATCAACAGGTGGTCCTGAGGTGTATAAGAAAGGTAATTGAGTAAGCCATGGGGAAACATTCCTCCATGGTCTCTACTGCCTTCTGCATCCTGCCCTGAGCTCCTATCTTAATTTCCCTCAGTGGTGAACAGTGACATGGAAATGTGTGTCAAATAAAGCCTTCCCTACTCCTAAGTTGATTTTGACCATGCAATTTATCATAGTAACAGAAAAAAATATTATACTGCCCAAGGCCTAGTTATGGTGAGCATCAGCAATGCCACTATCTTCTGCCTTGGCACCTTATCCCACTGCAAGATCCCCATCAGCTCTAACTGGACCCCTGAATGTGGTTGCATAACAGTTAACATTTTTATTAATAAAAAAACCTAACTGTGTCACAATAAAAATGTGACAGTAAATGCCTAAAGCAGTAACACTGTCACGTATTATCAAGTTTTCTACTGTACTGTATTTGTAGCATACTGTGTATTTACACACATTACAAACACAAGTAACACATTATACTATGATGTTATGACAGTTATGGTGTCACTACAATTAGAGAAACTTTTCAGTAGCATTTTGAGTTCAGTAGAAAGATTAGTGGGGGAAAAAAAAGCCAGGCATGTTATAACCCCAGTACTGCAAAAGCTAAGATGATCACCACAGATATGAGGCCAGATGTGGATTCACAGTGAACTTGAGCTTGGTCTGGACTTTATAGCAAGATGCTATCTCAAGGAAAAGACAAAGGAAAGAAGAGGAGATGAAAGGAAAGGGGAAGAGAAGAGAGAGGAGTGACAGGCTGAGACACAGAGAAAAGGAAGGCAAGGGTGGTCCCAGTGGTTACCAGAGATCGGGTTTGGGAGAAAGAATGAACCGACAGGGCTCAGAATTTCAGCACAATGAAAATACTCTGGAGGAGTACCCATGATAGGTACCTGTCGCCATTCATTTCTGAGTCCACAGGCCATACAACACAGAGTGAAAGCCAGTATAAGATACTGGGCTCATAGTGATGATATTGTGTCAGTGTGGTTCCGTCAACTATGGCAGGTCCGCCACTCTGGCAGGAGCCTCTGACAGCTGAGAGGCTGGGGATCTGTCCTCACAGTGGGACACTTGGCAAACCACTGTAGCTGCCTCTCTGATTTGCTGTGAGCCTAAAGCCGCTAAAAACACAATATACAGTTTAAAGAAGAAAATGCTTTTAAAAATGGATGAATGTCATAACATCGAATTCTTAAAATGAAGCCTGTGTAAGACAATGGAATAAAATACCTCAAAATCATCATTATGGTTTTGATTGACAAAAATTATAAGTAATTCTTTTCTTGCCTTTATTTTTTAGGATTTGCATGCACAAGTTATATTTTTTTATAATTTAAGAAAGTATATAAAAATGAAAAACCAATGCTAAAGCATTAGGCAGGCTGGTAAAGTGCCACATACCTATAATCTCAGTATAGGGAGGTGGAGTTAGGTGAATCATGAGCTTGGTGGCATCTTGAGCTGTGTGTAGTTTGAATACACACAACTCCATATGCTCATATGTTTGAATACTTGGTCCTCAGTTGGTGGAACTGTTTGGGAAGGATTAGGAAGCATGGCTTTATTGAAGGAGGTGTGTCACTGAGGGCAGGCTTTAAGGTTTCAAAAGCCAAGCCATTCCCAATTAGCTTTCTCTGCCTCATGCTTGTGGACCACGATGTAAGCTCTCTGTTACTGCTCTAGTGTCATGCCTATCAGCCTGCTGTCATGTTCCCAGCAATGATGGTCATAGACTTACCCTTTGAAACTGTTCATCCCAAAGTAAAACTCTTCTATAAGTTGACTTGGTCATGGTGTCTTGTCACAGCAATAGAAAAGTAACTAAGGAAGTCTATGTAGCTGGGTGGTGGTGGCACACACCTTTAATGCCAGCACTTGGGAGGCAGAGGCAGGTGGGTTTCTGAGTTCGAGGCCAGCCCTGTCTACAGAGTGAGTTCCACGACAGCCAGGACTACACAGAGAAACACTGTCTCAAAAAAAAAAAAAAAAAAAAAAAAACCAAAAAATACATAGTGTAAGATTATTGCCAAAACAAACAAGCACACAGAAACTAAAATAAAATATCTGGGTGAGGGGACAGTACATACCTGTAATCTCATTGCTTAGGGGGTAGAAGCAGGATGATCAGGAGTTCAAAGGCAAGCTAACACAGTGAGTTTAGATTAGGCCTAAGCTACATATGATTCCTCTCTCTGTGTCTCTGTGTCTCTCTGTCTCTGTCTGTGTCTCTATCCCTATCTCTTCTCTTCTGTCTCTCTCTCTTTCTGTGCCTGTTTGTCTGTCTATCTCTCTTTCCCTCTGTGTGTGCTTATGTGTGTGTATATGTGTATGTATATATATGGGTGTGTTAGGCTCAACTTTTACAAATAATCTCACTCCTACATAAAATTTACTCAGGTTGGCACTGAAGAAGAGTCAACATCAAGAAAAAAAACGGTAAATTTAAATCTATTTTATAGTAGGGGAAATTGATAGGGAGATCGACAACACAAAGGGAGAAATGCTACAACACCATATTCTTCCCATGCCAATGGGCTCATCTCTTCAGTGGAAAAAGAAGGAACACAAAGATCCAAAGCACAATTTTCAAGTTAAGAAATGAATAGGGCAGTGCATCTGGGAGGACTTGGGGCAAGAATGTGAATATAGCAAAAAACATTGTATGAAATCTTCAAAAAAGATTGTATCAATTTGGACCTGGCATTCAAGTAAAGGCAACTCTTTAAACAGGAAGATAGACAAAAGTGGAGAGCTAGTGAAGAAGTAGGTGGAGCTGGTGAAAGGATAGGAGGAGCTGGTGAAGGGGTAGGAGGAGCTGGTGAAAGAGTAGGTGGCGCTGGTGAGCTGGTGAAGAGGTAGGTGGAGCTGGTGAAGGGGTAGGTGGAGCTGGTGAAGGGGTAG
>JADRCD010202707.1:6077-17068 GCA_019843815.1 Montemys delectorum | reverse complement strand
TTTCTTTCTTTCTTTCTTTCTTTCTTTCTTTCTTTCTTTCTTTCTTTCTTTCTTCCTTCCTTCCTTCCTTCCTTCCTTCCTTCCTTCCTTCCCTCCTCCCTTCCTTCCCTCTGTCTCTCCCTCTTTCTGTCTGCCCATCCGTCTGTCCGTCCATCCGTCCGTCCATCTGTCCGTCTGTCTGTCTGTGTCTAAAATCAGGTCTGTAGATGTGTGAAATTTTGTCTGTGTCTTTAATTCTATAAGTTTTTAATTCTTTAATTCTATTCAGTTGACCAAGGTGTTTCTAAATAGCATACTGTTTCAGTCACTGCAGTTCTGTAACACAAGGAGATCTTGATGAAGAAACCTGCAACCATTCTCCTATTCAGGATTCAGTTTTAACTATTAGTGTTCTGTTTGTTTGTTTATTTTGTTACCATGTGAAGTTGTATACTTTTTTTTCATTTTTTAAAAGAAGAATTGTGCTGGAATTTTGATGGGGATTGCACTGCATATGTAGAACACTTTTTTGGTAGGTTGGCCAAATTCATAATATTAAGCTGATTCTCAATGATTGTGGAAGATCTTTCTATTTTCTGGTATCTTCTTCAGTTTTGTTCTTCAATGTCTTAACTTTTTTTATCCAAGTCTTTTACTTGCTTGGTTAAAGCCATCCCAAGATAACTGCTCCTAGGCTCGTGTGAAAGGCTCTGCTTCCATGATTCGAACTCCCCCCGCCCCCTCCAGTTCATTTGTCATTAATATATCAGAGGGTTACTACATTTTGTGTGCTAATTATGTATTCTGCTACATTCTTGAAAGTATTTATCAGGTGTAGAAGCTTCCTGATGGAGTCTTTAGGGTCTTTTATGTATAAAATCAGGTCATCTGACAATACTTGGACTTCTTCCTTTCCTAATCACACCCCCTGATGTCCTTCAGTTGTCTTCTCGCTCTAAGACTTCACAGACTAGATTGAATATGTGCCAAGAAAGTGGACAACCCTGTCCTGTTCCTGATTTTAGAGCAAATGCTTTGCATTCTCTCCACTTAGAATGGGGGCTGTGAGCTTGTAAATTGTCTTTATTATGTAGAAGCATGGCCCTTGCATCTTTAGTTCTTCAGGACTTTTATTATAACTGGATGTTGAATTTTGTTAAATGCCTTTTTTGCACCTAATGAAATGGTCATATAGTTTTTGTCTTTCAGTCTGTTTATGTGGTTATTAAGTTTATTGATTTACATATGTTGCAATGTCCCTGCAACCCTGGGATGAAGCCTACTTCATCATGGTGGATAATCTTTTTGATATGTTCTTGAATTCTGTTTGAAAGTATTTTATTGAGAATTTTGCATCTAAATTCATAAGGAAAATTGCTCTCTCGTTTTCTGTTAGGTCTTGGTATGGTTTTGGTATCAGAGTACTAGTTAGTCGCTTTATAAAAATGAGTAGGAAATATTTCTTCAGTTTCTATTTTATGTAATGTTTTGAGGATTAACGTTCTTTGAAGGTCTGGTAGAATTCTACACTGAATCCATTGCCCCACCCCTTTTTTTCCTTTATTCCTTTTTTTTTTTTTTTTTTTTGGTTAGAAGACTTTTATTTACTGTTTTCATGGTTCTGTTTAAATTCCTTATCTGGTTTTGATCTAACTTTAGTAGAACTTTTTTAAATCAAGAAATCTGCATTTCTCTTAATTTTTCCAATTTGGTAAAGTGCAGATTATTTCCTAATAATTCTCTGGATTTCCTTGGCATCTATAGTCATGTCTCCCATCAAAACTGTAATTTCATTAATTTGGAACTTCTTTTTCTGTCTTTTGGTTAATTTGGCTAAAGAGTTGTCAGTCTTGTTGATTTCCTTCATTTCATTGATTCTTTGTAACTTTTATTTTTTTATTTTTCAAGACAGGGTTTCTCTGTGTAGCCTTGAGTGTCCTGGAACTCACTCTGTAGATCAGGCTGGCCTTGAACTCAGAAATTCACCTGCCTCTGCCTCCCAAGTGCTAGGATTAAAGGTGTGCGCCACCACCGCCTGGCTCATTGATTTCATTCTTAAGTTTTGTTATGTTATGTATTCCTCTCTAATCTTTCTTTCATTCCCTGTTTTTCTAGTGCAGTGGTTCTCAATCTTCCCAATGCTGTGACCCTTTAATACAGTTTCCCATAGTGTGCTGACCCCAACCATAAATTTATATTCATTGTTACTTCATCTCTTTAATTTTGCTACTGTTATGGATTGTAGTATAAGTATTTCTAATGCAATGTTTGTGTCTTGTGATGGTCTTCACAGGGGAATGCTGTGAAGAGTCCTTTGACACCCAAGAAGGTTGTGACTCACAGATTGAGCACTGCTAAGCTAGAGCTTTCAAATGTGTTTTTAGTAACATGATTTTCTCCTGTGTTTTTGTGAAGGCCTCCTAGAATTGCCTTCATTGTACCCCATAGATTTAGATATGTTGTGTTTTCATTTTCATTAAACTCTAAAAAGTTTTAAGTATCCTTCTTGCTTTCTGCGCTGATCCCATTTTCATTCGATAGTGAGTTGTTGAGTATCCACAAGTTTGTAAGTTTACTGTTGTTTCTGTTGTTGTTGATGTTCAGATTTAATCTGTGGAGGCCACATAGGATGTGAGGTGATACTTCAACTTCTAAAATCTCTTTTGAGTCTTTCGTTGTTTCCCAATCTGTGGTGAATTTTGGGGAAAGTTCCATGGGCTGCTGGGAAAAAAAGTATATTCTTTAGTGTTTGGGTGGGATGTTCTGTAGATGTCTGCTAGATCATTTGACTCATTCGAGCCTGTCTTGGTTTAGTTTTTGTCTGGATGACCTGTATATTGACGAGAGTGAGGTACTTAAGTCATCCACTATGTCTGTGTGAGGCTTAATACTTACCTTTATCTATGGAACTGTTTCTTTTATGAACTTTGGCACCCATGTATTTAGTGCACTGAATTGTAACATTCTCTTGGTCTTTCCTTTAATGTGTATACAGTATCCCTTCGCTATCTCTTCTGATTAGTTTTGAATTTTGAAGTCTGTTTTTCCAAATATTTAAACTGTTACACCTGCTTCTTGGTTCCATTTACTTGGAATATTTTTTTTTTATCCCCTTTGTCTGTCTTTGATGTCGGATGTTTCTTGGGTATAACAGAAGATGGATCCTGTTATTTTTTTCTTCTATGGAGTGCCTTATGAAGAGCAGGTTGGTGGAAATTGCTTAGATTAATTTTCATATTGAGTTGGTTTTCTTTCTCCATTGATTGCTACTGTTAGTGTGCTGGCTATAATGGTTTGTCCTGGCATCTGTGGTCTCTCTGAGCTTGTGGTCTCTGTGAACATTTGTTCAGGCCTTTATGTCTTTTAGAGTCTCCACTAGAAAAGTCAGTGCTAAAGGACACATCAATAAATGTATTCCTAATGGCACATTACTATACCAATAGATCAGAGCATCAATCATCACCAGAGAACTGGCTTCTTGCAGTTGATAATAATTAACATGGAGACACACAACTGGACAGTGTGCACACAGCGAAAGCCTTTGGAATTCTCAGTCCTAGATGGGATAGCTTAATCAGACTGCTCTCAAGGCATCAGGGTCTATGTGGAAGAGGAAGAGGAAAGATGCCAAGAGCCAGAGGTGGTGATTGACTCCAAGGTGACAGCATCTTCCAAACTCAATGGACTAATACATATATGTGTGAACTCACATAGACTGTGACAGCATGCATAAGACCTGAATAGGTTCTAACCAGGTAAAATCCCAGCACTTGAAAGGGGGAAGTGGACACAAAGTTTCAATTCTACTCAAGAGATTATTTGCAATTGATACCTGCTGGAAAAGGGAAAGTCAGTTTTCCCTAATGAAGTACCTTTAGGTACTTTATATAAACCACATTCCAGGGCAGGTATTTAGCCAACTCAAAATGGACTCCATGTTTGTTTAGTTTTTCATTTTTGTTGTTATTTTGACAGGAGCCATTTGGTGCTTCTCCGAAGCAGAGGGATTTTGAGGGAAGAGAAAGAAAAATTTGCCTTCCAGGCAGAGTCAAGGTGGGCCAGGGTCTGTTGGCAGATTTCCTGGCCTGCTGAGGCATGGAACAATATGAAGAGGTGCACAGGAGACTCAAGACAAGGAGCCTTGGTGGAAGGAATTGGAAGGCTTTTGGATGGAAACAGATGTCACCAAAACGTTTCTGTTAGCTTGTGGCTTTGCTCCCTGTGGCACTGTAGTATAAAAGGCTATGAGAAATACACTCACTGCTGGTATGGTAATAACCTGCAGCCCTCCCATATCTGTCTCTTGCATCTTTTTCTATCTTTCCTATAATCATCCTCACTTTCCCCTTAGAGGATTGTTTGAATATGAACTGGCTGGTCCTGGTACATTATTTGTATCGTATTGATTTTCTTTTTTCTTAGTTTGTCTGTTTTGATTTTTTTTTTTTTTTGGCAGAAAGCAAGAATAAGCATGAAGTTGGGGGAAGGAATGGAGATGGGGAGGATCTGAGAGGAATGTGAGGCAAAGAATATGATCAAAATAATAAAAGTATTCTATTAACATACTGTTTGTATTGGGAGAGGACCACAGGAAAGAATGAAAAGCTGGTTGCCTCACAAAGGGGAATCATCAAATAAACTTGGCTGTTTGCAGATTAAAAATATATTATATGGGGGCTGGTGTCCTGATCAGACCTTGGGCACAAGCTCTCCAGCCAGTCCCACAACATCCAGAGGAAGCTCCACTCCCAGGCGCTCTGACACTCTCAGGATCAGAGGTGAGGAGGACCAGACATCTGTCCCAACACCAGGAATAACTGGGACCAGCGGGATCAGGCACACAGGAACTCTGCCAGTAGAGTGGCTCGGGTTCCTCTGGTCTCTCAGTGCTGGTGTCCAGAGTGGAACTTGGGCCCAGGCTCCACAGCCAGTCCCACAACACCCAGAGGAAGCTGCTACATTCCCAGGTGCTCTAACAAGCCCAGGGTCACAGGATCCCAGAATCACAGGATAACAAAGAAAGCCTGACTCTGAGGAGTTCTGATACAACCAGGATCAAAGGAAGGACTGAGTCCAGTCAGATTTAGCAAGGGCAGGTAGCACTAGAAATAACCAGCTGGTCAAATCAACAAGAGTGGTCAGTATTGTAGAGGAAGCAGGGTATGTAGGCAGGAGGGGGTCATATTGTAGGGTGTCCGGGAGAAGTAAGAGGGATAGTGAAGCTGGGCAGTGGTGGTACTTTGACATTCTCTGTACATCACCGCATGCTGGGACTTAAACAGAAAGCTGCTTCTCTAGGGAAACAGCCAATGATGTGCTTTTAAGTCCTTGAGGTTTGCCGGGCAGCAGTGGCACACACCTTTAATACCAGCACTTGGGAGGCAGAGGAGGGTGGATTTCTGAGTTCTAGGCTAGCCTGGTCTACAGAGGGAGTTCCAGAACAGAGAAACTCTGTCTCGAACCCCCCCCCCCCAAAAAAAAGGGGAGGTGAGAGATTGTTATGACTAACATATACATGATATGAAACTGAAAAATTAAAGAATAAATTAACCAAATCAAAGCATTAGCATGCTAAAAGTAAAAAAATAAAACAAAACAAAATTATGATTCCTGTAAATACAGAAAAAGCATTGAAGAAATTCTAAACCCACTTTAATAATTTGATAGACTATTTTAAACACATATAGAATATTTAATTCTCAGAGTTAATTAATATTCAAGTTAGACACCTGAGGACTATAGCTGCTATTGACAGTGTAGCCAATACAATGTAACACCTCAACGTAAAGAAAATGCCCTACATATTTAGAAGGAGCCAGAATAGGATTATGGTTCAAACGAGATAAGGTTGGCTGAAATGTTATTAGAACAAAAACGAGTTTAACAAGCAAATAAGGGTTGAGCTAAAAAACAATTCATTCACGAGCAATGAACAGTGTGATCTCAACAGAAGATATTATAAACAGAAGTGAATAGAGTCCAGAACTCCTGGAGGAAGCACTGTCAAACACCCTCATGTGTGTGACAGCAGAGTTAACAAGAGCTGAAGGGGAAATATTTGAAAAAATTTTTTTTCAAAAAAAGATTTATTTATTTTTGTATATGAGTACTCTATCTGCCTGTACACCTGCATGCCAGAAGAGGGCATCAGATCTCATTGTAGATGATTGTGAGTCAGGTTGCTGGGAATTGAACTCAGGACCTCAGAAAGAGGTCCTGTGCTCTTAACTGCTGAACCATTTCTCTAGCCCAAGATAGTCATTTAATTAATAAAATTATTAATGTGAAACATAAAAACTTCATCAAACTCCAAGCTTAATAAACACAAAATAAACCCACAGGAAGGAATAGGTTCATGAAATCACTAGCAAGTAATGAAACCAAGTCTCAGGTGTAGCCAACACAGCATCCTAGAGAAAAGAGTCAAGCAAAGACAGTGATGACTGGACCATTTCAGAACCAGAGCACGCCACCAAATAATAGAATGGTGTTTTCAAAGTGCTGAACGGTAAAGAAGCAGAGGGAACCCCCACCATAGTCATTGGTACCCTTCATGGATGGCAGCAAACAGAAGACAGTGAACTATGTATAATACCTGCACTCATAGAGTTAAGCAATACCTACGATCGCTAATTTTTATTATATTGTATATCTCATGGAAAGGCATCCAAGATATGGTATTAAGTTTAAAGAATTGGGCACAAGAAGCTTTGCTCCACACGATTGTAATTTTGTTCATGGAACTCTAGGACGGTCATAAACATGGAAACCAAGAGCAAAGATTGGAAGGTTATGCTCCTGAGTGTCAGTGATGGTGTCAGGGTGGCAAGGTCATCTGTGATTTACCATTTGGGTGATGTGTTAGTCCAATGCCTTGAAGTTTTCTTCACCAATCATTTTACATTTGCAAGGAAGAAAGCTATAAAGAATCCAGGAATAGCTGTTACATTGTGAAGTTTGTGGCTACATCACTTATGATCTAGATAGTTTTCTGAATCCTGAGCTAGAGGAGAAAAGAGAAATTATATATAATTTAATAGTACCTTTGAATTGTCATCCTGATATTTTTGTCTTTTTTGTTTTTGTTTTTATACCCATTTTGTAGTTGGATGATATTCTTTCAGATAGTGGTAACAGGAAAACTGTTATGTCTTAACCTTAGTCATTAATAAGATTGGAGGGTAGGGAAAAGCCATGCCACAATTTTATAGCTAAGATTCCATTTTATCAGCCCCCCCCCCCCCCCCCAGTTATGGATCCTTGGGATATCTTGGACCTGTGCTTCATTTGGTTGAATAGACCTGTCCTTCAGTGGCATGTTCAGAGATAGTAGAATCTTGCTACATGAGGCAACTGTGGTTAGCTTTTGTTTGATTCCAAGAGCTTTTACAAATGTATTTTAATATATATAAGCATTGCCAATTTCAGAAGTATGCAAGTGGATTTGTTTAGACACAAAGGCATGCAAAATTTAGAGAGAAAAATAAATTAAAAAAAACAATCAAAGGCCCTCAGCATGTAATTGATCACAAGAAATTTATAATGTCTTGGAGGGGTCTTCCTGTCGTGAGGACTAGATCCTAGCTACAAACTTATTTTAGAAGAAAATTAAATGCGGTTTATACTCAAATTAGCTTTGAAAGCAAACCTTAAATCTGCATTGCTCTTTCTGTTAAAGATTAATTCCACTAGGTGGAGGCATTTACTCAGTTTTGTGGTTCCCATTAACTAAACACAGCAACAGGGAAGTCTGTTAAGGAGAGCCCTGATGCTACTGTGCTCTGAGCTTTGCATGGTCATGGCCTGGTGAGTGCATGTGTATCATCCTGTGTGGTTTGAGGTTTTAACAGGGTTCATGTGAAAGGTATTTGGTGAACAGATTAGTAATCTAGCATTTTTCACATATTTATTTAATTATTAGTCTTCTATTCATTACTCTTTAAAATATAATGTATGTTTTACTCTACTTATTCTGTTTTCATTCTATTTTAAATGTTTTCCACGTCATTAAGGTGATTATTGTTGATAAATAAGTAATTTATTTAATAGTTTCATATTAGTAACATCATGTAAAACAATACCTCTTTAAGCCATGGGAAAATAAGCACATATATTCTCTCTCTCTCTCTCTCTCTCTCTCTCTCTGTGTGTGTGTGTGTGTGTGTGTGTGTCTATATACACATATATTTTTGAATATGCCAGTATGCCATACACATAACAATGTTTATAATACAATTCTTTTTTCCAAAGATTTATTTATTTATTTTATGTATGTGAGTACAATTATAGCTATCTTCAGACACACCAGAAGAGGGCATCAGATCCATTACAGATGGTTGTGAGCCTCCATGTGGTTACTGGGAATTGAACTCAGGACCTCTGGAAGAGCAGTCAGGGCTCTTAACCACTCAGCCATCCCTCCAGCACACCATATAGTTCTTAAATATGGCAGGCCTGAAATCCTGTGGGGGGGGGGGAACCTGCTTCTGTCAACCTTGGGCACCTAGTGGGTGTCTCCTTTTCTGCTTTTATTGGTAGCATCATTATTCAAGAACAGTATCTTTTCAGTTAAGTGGGAAATTCATCTGCTCCTCTTTAGCAGCATTTGAAGTTGTACTGTTCTGGGTCAGCTAATTGACTTAAGTCCCTCGGAAGCACTGGGCTGTCTGAATGTACCCCCTTCTCTTTGTGTGCAGTTGATTCCCTTTCTTGTATACACACTAGTGTCTCTAATTATCTTGCTTTAAAGATACGCTCTTAATTGTCTACTGCTGTTTGCATAAATTATTTAAAAAACAACAACAGATCTTTGTTCTCTGATCCCTTGGAGAAAATTTGGTGGTTGATGTTGTTTCTCTTCTCATCTTATATCTGTGGTTAAAAAAAAAGGACCAAATGTGACCAATTGTACTGTCAAGAGGCAGTTCTGCATAGGCAGTAGCCCTGCTCTTCTTTCAAAGAAGGGACACTTAGCTTAAACAATTGTTTTTCTATTCACTTAAAACAATTCACCCACACATCTGTCGGTTGGTTTTTCCCTCAGGATGAAAGCCTGGCTCGCCAGTTGGTGGAGCTAGGCTACCGAGGGACAGGAGAAATCGTGAAAAGAGAAGATTTTGAAGCAAGAAAGGCAGCTATCGATATTGCAAGACAGGCTGAAAGAACACAGAAAAAGTAAGTGTCCATGTTCCACATCTAGGTGTTATATCTAAAGTGTCTGTAAAAATCCAGCCTCCCTTGACTGTGATAGCCTGGATGTCCTGCAGGGAGCAGTAAGGCTTGAGAGGCCCTAACCTTGCGCTGCCGATCGAGAAGCAAAGGCACTGTCGTATGCTTGCAGTAATGCTGTATGGGAGATCTTGAATCTACTAACGTAAGAAATGCAAATACCAAAATATGGCCATCATGTCAATAAGGCACATTATAAAGTAACTCACTAGTACCAGTTTTATGTATTTATACACGGTAAGTCTGTGACATTCGCCTTAGAAGTCTTTGTCCTTTGGCATTGCTTGGATTCTTGAACTTTTCAAACACTGATTTATGTAAAGACAATAACTGTCACTGGCTTTTGTTAATGTGACTACTATAAGGTAATATAAAGTTTACATTGAATAACGCGTATTAGGATGGGTAATTAGGAGCTGGGGAGATAGCTCGTTTGGTCAAGTGCTTGCTATAAAGGCATGAAGACTTGCTTTAGCTCCTCAGAACCCTCATGAACAATTTGCCATGTGCTGTGTGCTTGTAATACTAGTATTGAGCCGATGGAGACAGGCCTGATCCCCAGACTCACTGGATAGTCAGCTTATCCTAATCCTTGAGTTCTAAACCCATGAGAGACCCAGTCTCACAGAACCAGGTGTAAGCAGCTGAGGAACACCACGTGAGCTTGCCCTCTGGCATCCACATGCATATATCCATATATGCATGTGCGCCAGTACACATATGAGCGCACACTTCTACATATACACATGTGTATATATGTACGCAGGCAGGTAATGGGAAGACATTCTCCTAGGCTGAACTGCGTCAAACTGGTAAGACAGTTTAAAAGGGACTGATAAAACAACTGTCTATTTATTTTCAAAAAGCCCTTAAATTTTAAGTGTTGGAGATGATAACTACTTAGAAAACACTGAATTCTTGAGTTTCTTATGGTTTGTGGTTTGTGTATTCCGACCTTCTGGGCTAATAACCACGTATCAGAGAATGCATGCCCTGTGTGTTCTTTTGTGATTGGGTTACTTCACTCAGGATAATATTCTCCAGGTCCATCTATTTTCCCAAGAATTTCATAAATTCATTGATTTTAATAGCTGAGTAGTACTCCATTGTGTAAATGTACCACAGCTTCTGTATCCATTACTCTGTTGAGGGACATCTGGGTTGTTTCCAGTTTCTGGTTATTATAAATAAGGCTGCTATGAACAAAGTGGAGCATGTGTCCCTATTACATGTTGGAGTATCTGTGGATACTTTGTTCCTTCTTAAAAAGGGGAACAAAATACCCATGGAAGGAGTTGTAGAGACTAACTACAGAGCAGAGACTAAAGGAAGAACAATCCAGAGACTGCCCCACTTGAGAATCCTTCCCATATTCAGTCACCAAACCTAGACACTATTGTGGATGCCAGCAAGTGCTGGCTGACAGGAGCCTGATATAGCTGTCTCCTGAGAGGCTCTGACAGTACCCGACTAATACAGAAGTAGAGGCTCACAGCCATCCATTGGACTGAGTACAGAGTCCCCAATGAAGGAGCTAGAGAAAGGACCCAAAGAGCTGAAGGGTTTGCAGCCCCTTAGGACGAACAACAATATGAACTAACTAGTACCCTCAGAGCTCCCAGGGACTAAACCACCAACCAAAGAGTACACATGGGGGGACTCAGGGCTCCAGCTGCATGTGTATAGCAGAGGATGGCCAAGTTGGTCATCAACAGGAGAAGAGGCCCTTGGCCCTGTGAAGGCTCTATGCCCCAGTGTAGGGGAATGCCAGGGCCAGTAATCAG
>JADRCD010202705.1:0-12452 GCA_019843815.1 Montemys delectorum | reverse complement strand
CCTGCTCACCTCCCCACCCCCTCCTGCTTACTGGCCCTGGCATTCCCCTTCACTGGGGCACAGAACCTTCACCGGGCCAAGGGCCCCTCCCAAGGAGCATCTTTTACGTATGTTAGGAATTGAGTCTTCAGGTGTCCTCCTGCCTCATGTACCAGGAAGCCTCTCCCACAATTTCTGAGTTGCCTGAAGCTGGTTTCCATATTTTAGACATTGGGTGTTGCCCAAAGACATTAAAGGTTTGCTCCAAAGTGTATTGCCTGTGAACAGTAAAAGCTCTGAGAAGGATTATAGTGAGGGGGTCCTTAAGAGCATACCCTCAAGGGACTATGGACACTGTGGTCTCTCCATCGCTTGTGGCCACAAAGTGGATAATTTTCTCTTCTGCATGGTTCCACCCTAGTATCTTGTCATAATTCCCAGACAATAAGGCCAATCATTGTGGCCTTGAACCTCTAAAACTACCAGTCAAACATTTCCGAAGCATATTGCTGTAGGCATTTTGTTGCAGTAGATGGATGGCTCATAGGTCTGGGGCCCTAACTCCCTCTTCTCCTATCTATTCCCTTCCATCGAGCCCTAACATTCTCAAATGCTGATGAACTTGTTCTCTCCCTTTAACCTTGCCAAAGATCCTGAAACTGCAGGCTAAAGTCCAAATCCTTAACCGAAGCTTTAAAGCCCCATGGGACTGGTGTGTCTTGGCTCTAGCCCTCTATAACTTTCTTCTGGTCTTTTTCCATGAAGAGTGCTCCAAGTTGTATCATGGAGCAAACTGCCTGCAGTATGAAAACATCTTTTCTGAGGAGCATTAGGTACATGATCCCAGCATCCAGACTAGAAGAAAACAGTATTTGAGTCTTCTTCGAATTAAAAAATAATTATGTGGTTCAGTGTTTTCCACGTATATGTATAGATGCATTACATATGTCCCTGGTAACGTTGGAAGCCAGAATAGGATAGCAGATCCCCTGTATACTCTCTAGTTTATGTCAACGTGACTCAAGCTAGAGTCATTTGGTGAAAGAGACTGTCCATCCAAAAGTGTCTTCATAACACAAACTTGTAGGCAAGTTTGTGTGTATTCCTAATTATTGATTGATGGTGGAGGGCACAGCCCATTGTGGATGGAACCACCCCTGAGCTGGTAACCCCAGATTTTATAAGAAACCAGGCTGAACAAGCCATTAGGGTCATGCCAGTAATCAGCACTCCTCCATGGTCTCTGAATCAACTCCTGCCCCCCAGTTCTTGAACCTGTTTGAGTGCCTATCCTGACTTCCTTTAGTAATAGTGTGACACGAAAATTGTAAGGTGAAATATATACTTTCCATCCCCAAGTTGCTTATAGTTATGGTGTTTTATCACAGCAATAAAAATCCTAACTAAAACACCCTGGAACTGGAGTTATAGATGAGCTACCACGTTATGGCTGGGAACTGAACCTATGTTCTCTGTAAGAGCAACAAGTGCTCTTAACTGCTAAGCAATCACTCTATCTCTGTTTTGATGTCTGTTAATTAATGTTATATTACGTTTTGATTGTGTAAGATATTGATCGATCAATCTTGTCCAGAACATTTACTAACTAAATTGTGTTGAGTGATTATTGAGTTTTTGATAAAATAAAATTTTTGGAATAAAGTGCTATATTGATGTCCTTTCATCAGAAAAAGTTATTGTTTCTCAGGTCTCAGGGAGTGTGCCCCAAGGTCTGAAATTCAAGTCATGGAGTTTGAGGGTGGCAAGATTGTGGGAGTAACTAGGAGCTTACAGAACTGGTAGGGATTACATTCCTGCTGAAGTGGGACCATCTTGCTGTGTCACTCACAGATTATCTCTCTGAGAGACAAGATGGGAAAACTGCTCAACCAGAGGGAAAGAGAAGGGGGTCTGGTGACTCTGACTATCCAGCAAATAGAAGTAGTTCATACAAAAAAAGGAGAGAGGAGATAGAGGAGAGAAAAGAGCAGAAGGGCCTTTCAGCACAGTCCAAGAAGACTTAGTCAATGCTGCTCTTGCATCTTGCATCTCCGTGTTGCAGAAAGATGACTCTTCTTTAAAGACCAAAGAAGAAGCACCTGACAGATCTTGTGATCAGGATCCCTGTACTACCTGGGAAGGATGCTCACAAGTTCTTGGATACTTTTTTCCTCCAGTTTCTCATTCTGAGGAGAAACAGAACGGGTTCTAAGAGATAATTTTTAGTGGCACGATCCACCTTTTGGCTTCCTTTATATACCAAGATGAGCTTGGGGGACCCCAGAGAACACGGCAGCAACTTTAGCTTTTTGCAGACTTCAGGAAAGATGGGTGATGAGAGCTGCCTTCTGGGGAGACATGGGTTCCCTAGAGCCTGGGGCCCCTGGAAAATGATCCTGGATCTCCTCTGCTGCTTGACACAGAGCTGTTTAAGAGCAAAAGCTCTCCCTTGCTAATTTAATGTTAGTTATCTAGTACTTGCAATGCATGCTTCTTGGTGGTAGTCACCAACATCTCTACATTTTCAAGTGACCTATCTTCCAGGATACACACCAAGCTTCACTAGACTTAGGGATGAAGGCTAGGCCTGCAAGAGTTTTAACAAAAGCAAGAGGTGAATACTTTCTCAACTAAAGCAGCCCAGTCAGTCACCAGGGTGCCAGGAGCCAACGTGTATTCAGTGCTCACGAGCCCAGAAATGTCAACAGTAACTTGTTTCATTTACTCAACCTGGCACTGCCCCCTGCTTTACAAATCAGGAAACAAGCTATACATGCCTCTGGGTTTAGAGACTGGGCCCCAACACCCAAAAGTGGTGTTTCTGTGCTTGATACTGGCACAGTCAAAGGAGCTGTGCATGAGGACCCACAGAGAGGGCATGGGGAATGCTGCGAGAGGGAAGGCACAATAAGGACAGACAGACTCAGGCCTGTCTGTCCCCCATGTGCCTGCAGAGTATTCCCACCCCACCCTTCCAACTTGGGTCAAGGCCAAAGCCTGCCTGTATTTTGCTGCTGAGTTAGACGAGACAGCTGGGAGGGTACAGTTGCTACTGCATTGCTATGGAGAGTATCAGCTAAGTTTCTGTAGCCTTTGAATCACAGGTGGCAAGGAGCAAGTCAGATGAGCCATGTGCATCTGGAAAAGCCTAGAATAGTAGAGAGGCCTTGCTCCCAGCTAAAGAGGAGAAAACTAGATCCCACTGCATGAAGCAGTGACTGTTGGGAGGAAGTGGAGGCAGCTGGTAGCAACCAGGCTCTCTCCAGCTCTGGGCAGTTCCTCTCATGTTGAAGCCAAGGTACGGATGTGGTTTCCAACTCTCTGGAGGCCCCAAAAGATATGTATCCTGGCCTCATGCAAGCTTGATTTAGAGATAAGTGCTGGCCTGGAACCAAGAGGAGCTGGGTTGCCTAGCACAAATCCCCAGCTTTCCCCTTGCCTTGATCTCTCTTCTTGCGTTCCCTACCCCTCACTGACACATTGCTGCTCAGGTCCAGGAAGTATTGAGCATGCTGTTCTGGTGACCTTTGAGTTTGGGCGCCCCCATCTTTGATGTACCTCAATGAAGACAGAGGCAGCACTTCCTTCCTCCATGGAAGAGGTCTTACGGCAAGTAGGCACCTGGCCTTCACATTCCTCTCAGATTTGCCCTAACTTAGAGTTGTTCCACCTACTTGGGGCTGGAAAGGGCACTGAACCCACACAGATCCAACTCAGCAAGGCTTCTCTGACATAAAGGATCCCATGGCATTTTCCTTCCTCAAACCTTCATAGACAAGATTTTAGTGTAAGATCTCTCTATCTTCATCATTGAAAAGCAGTCTTGGCATTAAGAACCACATTTGCCTCACAGTGGGTGCTCAGTGATCCTTAATATAAAATGGGTGGGGAGGATGAGAGAGACAGAGGGAGAAAAGAAAAGAGGGAGGGAATTTTCATTTAGCTCCTATACTTGATGATGGTGTAAGCTAGGGGTGTATGCAGATACATGAAGAATAAGAAGAATCATAGAGTGCAAAGCAGACGTCATTTTTTTTACCTAGAATATCTGGTTGGTCATTCAGAGATGCTACTTAAGGCCATGCCCAGAAACTTCCTGATAAGTAATAATTTTAGTTTTGTCTTCCTTCTTCAGATATTGTAGTGGCATGATGGTGCATCTTCATTTTCAGCCTGACTGGATCTAGAATGCTGAGAGGGTTCACCTGTAGGTGTATCTGTAAGCATGGTTCTAGGAAGGGGGAGATTCAGAATAAAAGAGAAAAAGGAGAAAGTCCCCCTCTCACCAGGGTGTCCCCTCTCAGCTTCCTCTTTGTCACTGTGTAAGCTGCTTACTTCTGCTCTGCCCCTCTCTGTGAATTTAAACCCTTTGAAAACGTGAGCCCCAAATAAACCTTTCCTCTTTTAAGTTGTTCAGTCAGGCACTAACTTACAGCAATCACCAAACAACACATGCCATGCTCGATGGTATGACTTTCTTCTATACATATTAATGGACGCTACAATTTTATCATTAAAATACTCCAGAATTTTGATGTTCAAAGGCATTAAAGGTGCAAAATATCAACTAGGTAAAATTTTTTAAAGGTACTTTGTGATTAA
Organism: Montemys delectorum; assembly: GCA_019843815.1. Lineage (NCBI taxonomy): Eukaryota > Metazoa > Chordata > Mammalia > Rodentia > Muridae > Montemys > Montemys delectorum. The sequence continues at coordinate 7,871 of JADRCD010202705.1, read as the reverse complement.
GCACTTTACTATAATCACATTATACATGGCAATGTATTGCTTTTAAGTCTACCACCTCAGCGTTCAGCACAACCTTTCAATATGGACAACATTTTTTTCCTGATTCTACAAAAAGGATATCACTACAAGAAAGGCATTTATTATAATGCATAAAAACTTTCAGGATACAAAGGGCCCTGCAGGGAAAAAGGAAATAAAGTGTACAAAATCTAAACTCAGAAGAGAAAGGGTCAGTACAAAAGTAAACCCTCACAGGCATATCAAACCAAGCCTGAGACACTGATGGTGCTGAAGCAGACGAATAATGCAGTGGTGTTATTACCAGTAAGATTTGCCTCCTGGGCTTTGCTGGGTAACTTCTGATTCCTTAACCGTAGCGTATGCAAGGTTTATTATTGCACTTTGAATAAGAGCAAAAACATGCAGGAATCAAGCCTGCCAGAACACATGGAAGATTAAGACTACCAAATGTGTCTCCTTGCCCATAAGGCTGGGCCCTACCATCCCATGCTAGCCTCCTGTCTCCCAGTCTTCAGTACAGCAAGGCTGAAAGAGACCTTGGGCAAGAGATTTCTGGATGCAGCAGGTTGTTGCACAAGATGCTTGGTCAAGCCTTTGAGTGTTCTCGATGGCTTGTGCTGGAGGATACAGGTATTGCAAAGGCGACACCCGCACAGATAAGGAGAGCTTTGCGTAGTTCCCCGTCCGGCTTGCACATATTCCCATTTGACCCAACACTCAGGTCATGAAACTACTCACTGGTCAGAGAAACCCCAAAACAGTGGCCATCCCCCCACCTTCCTTAGTTTCATGACCTCAGCTTACTATGAGTGAATACAAGAGAACACAGGTTTGGTTCCGAGTGGATCAAGCACATGTACAGGGTACAGGAGGATGGGTTCTGGAGGCATAGAGAGCCGACACCAATTTCATCCTGTTTTTTTTTTTTTCTTCTGATTTGGGGGAAACCATTTCAGCTAGGTACTAGCTTCCATATCAGGAAAATCACAGCCTGACGGTGTTTATGTCAAAGGGCTGTTGTGAAAAGTAAATAAGGCCATGCACCTCAGTGGAAGAAGAGTCTGAGGTGTGTGCTCTTTTTGTCTCGATTGTTCAATGCAGAGTCTGCGGGACAACACACTGCTACAAGCAAGATGGCTTCCAAGTTCTTCAGGATCCTTTATTTTGCTGTTCGTTGCTGGCAAGAGGACACGGAGAAATCCAGGCAGCTGTTCATGTCACTGCTCTGGTCTGATTTCCCCATTATCTGCAAAGAGAGTTGGCTAGGAGTATTCTGCAGCCCCTTCCTTTCAAATGGGCCAGCACACGGATGGTGTACAGGAGTGTGAAAACATGTCAACAACAGCTCAAAGGAACCACAGTGGGAAAAGGTCTAACCAGCACACTCTGGCAGAGGGAAAGAGCCCCCAGTAAATGGGAATGGCAAGAGTGTGGTGGCAGCCGCCATTGAGCTGTGCGCACCTGCCACTACTCAGGTGCACTCACAAGAAAGGTGACATTTCCACAGTGAATATTCAAAAGCCATGATGAGGCATTTATTCTTTGTGAGCCAGAGGTCACAGTGCCCTCCCATCCCCCCCCACTTCATTTCAGAAAATAGGCTTAACAACAGTAGTCAGCCCTTAAGAATGAGTATTGTCACCACTGTCCCCAGAGGGAGGGAATACAAACTTTAGAAGACATTTGTAAGTGAGTGTTCTGCTTGGGTTTGTCAGGCAGACAAACAGTCTGCTACGCTGTTTTGATTGGAAAAGGCCTTGGTTCTATACTGAAACTTGTTTGTGATTTACAAATTCACACTTGGCTTTTTTACTCGAGAAACAACTGATTCTTACCATAATCTAGTTAGAGGAGAGACAACTAAAGGCTAGGAACATGTATATCACACACATATATGTATGTGAATATATACAAACACACATATGTATACTGTGTTTTTTTTTTTTTCTTTTCTCCTGCCTCTGCCTGGGATTAAAGGCGTGTGCCACCACCGCCCTGCAGTTCCAAAAAGACTGGAGAGGCCTGGACTGCAGCCCAGGCCCGGCCTGCTGTGGCTCTCTCTCTCCCTGGTGGCAGGGTCCTGGTGCTGAGGCCCAGGTCTCTCTCTCTCCTCCCGGGGCTGGCCTGTATACTGTGTTTTAAAAGGTACTATTATGGCTAGTAAAAAGATCTGCCTTTATGTATTTGCTTTTCCCTGTGGCAGGAAACCACCTTAAATTTCTGTCCTAAAGCCTTTCTAACTAACTTGGCTAAAATGTTTGAAAATATTTAGTTCCTGAAAATTAGATACTAGTGATTTTAGAGCATATTATCATCAGAGAACTGTGAAACAAGTCAGGTTATAGCACATAGCCACAAGGGCCCCTTGGCTATGGTTATGTTTCTAAAGATTGAAGTTTTGACTTTCAATAGCCTAAGAGGCTGGCTGCTGTCTTGTGCTGCTTTTTTTTTTTTTTTTTTCCTTCAAGAGAGAAAGTAAATAATTTCCTTTTTCTTTGTCTTTTTAAAGTGTTGGGTGTTGAACCTATAGCCTTGTGTCTGCTAGGTAAGTACTCAACTACTGAGCTACAGTCTTAGCCATTAGGAATCTATTTCTGATGAGACAATAAAGTCTTACAGATTTTCTGTTTCTGTTCATTTGTCTGTTTTAGGACTGGGGCCTCACACAGACTAGGCAGGCACTGAGTCACAGCACTGGCTTCATTCCATCCACTGCTGCCAGGGAGCACACAATGACACCTACCTTTTAATAAGGAGAGCAGGGAGCCTCCAGTGTTAATGAAATAGAATCTAGTGGACCACCTCAGAGTCAAGGTGGGGAATAGGCTTTCTGAAGTCAGGTGACCTCAGTTAAAGGATCCAGAGTGAAGGCTGAGAGCCATAATGAGTAAGCTAGAACACACCAGCTGTCAGTGGTACCACTTGGTACCTGAATGTAGGACTTTTTTTTTTTTAATTTATCTATATCTCAGCTAAAACCTGGCTTTCATGAGAAACTCCTGACAAACTTACAAAGGTCTTTAAGATATGATTTCCACCTCCAAAGTAATTTAGTGGCATTTTTTTCTCAGTTCCCCTTTTCAATTCCCTTCTCTCCCCACCTCTGACATATCTGATCCCCTGTTAACTCTCAATGCTTTCTTGTCACTCTATGCCCTCTCCAAGACCCATCCATCCATCACTGTCTCCCACTGCCTAGAGCAAAATGGTGCATCTCTCCCTGGACCCTGGACCACTCAAGTCTTCCCCTCCATCCTTTTCTTTTAATTTTGACTTTAAAATCTCTCTCCATGTCAACAGGCTCACGGTTAGGTCCCCTTCTGGCCCCCTCTCACCCTAAGGATGAGATTCAAAGTCTTTCAGGGCAGAGCCTGGAGACCCTGTCTTGCCGAGACTCCCCTGGTCTCTTTATCTAACATCCTCATATCTGCTCACTCCCAGACCTTCCTCTTTGCTTCCCCACTGGCTCTTCCCTCTGCCTGGAATAGCTGTTCTTTATGTACAGGCCTTACACAAGTATCACTTCCTCAAAGAAGTGCCCTCTGACCGCACCCCACGGCTCCACTCCTCTCCAGTTTTCTGTCGTTATCAGTGGGAAAGAAAATATCGGCAGCCAGGTTTTCTCTTTGCTGCCATCTTGTACCCGGCCACTCTCCTCTCCATGAAGACGTAAGAAGCCCCGTGAAAGCCTGGCTAATCTTCCCAACAACAGTCAAAGGGAAGCCATCGTGAAGTGTGGTCTGATACCTGCATAGTTCTTTTTCTCTGCCCCTCTCCTCTGAGCTACTAGATACAGATCTTACTGCTAGCTGGCTTTCTTCTCATCGGTCTTAGCTCTGCCTAACCCTGGGTCTCCCTTCTCCTTACACAGCTGGCTTGCTGCACGACCTTTATGGGACATAAGCTTTCATTATGTACTGAGATCCTTGAGCTTCTACCTGGGATCACCCCTGAGCTCTCACCCCAGGTATAGCCAAGGCTGCTATGCTTCCTTAATCTAACGTGTGCTGGATCAGCCTCGGCCCTTGACTGGGATCCATTACTATCATTCCTTTCTCCATGAACATGGCTTTTGCTAGAGGGATTCTGTCAGTCCCCCATGAGCTATCCTCCCAGTCTCTGGGATAGACCTGATGCAGACATGGATCCTGAAAGTCCAGAGAGGCAAAAACAGCAGCGTGTTTCCAAAGTGTACTCATATTCTTTTTAAGAATCATGGCTATAACCAGGCTATTCAAGACACTGAGATGGGAAAAGAGCTATGACGGGAGTTGCTGTGGGTGTCCCTTGAGAGTAGGAGACTGGGAGGGTACAGAAAAGTGGAATTAGGATAATCCTGTCCTGATTACCATGCTAGATTACCATGTCCCATTCCTCTTGAGATGTTCTGGTACAACTGGGTGGGTTACACTGTTGGCCTGTTATTCCGTGTTTACGTACCATCCTGATTCCTTCCTCAAGCTGCCCCATGTTTCTTCTAATGTTATTTCTCATCCTCTTTCACACACTGAACACTGCTGTGACCTCAGCCAGCTTCTGTGACAGGCCACAAAGATTCTGGTTGGCCAAGCTTTTCCACTGCCTGGAATAACCTCACTTTCCTCTCTGGCAGGCACACGTGAGTCACACAGAGCTTCAAAACATGGCTTAAATGTCATTGCGGCTTTGAACTCACTTGCCCCTCTTCCTGACTCACCCTCCCTCATCCCCGCTCCCCTTGAACTCTTGTCCACAGGATGAAACCTTAGGGCTGACAGTACCACTGAGTATATCTGTACACCAGTACAGTAATAAACAAAGGCATTTTGAGCTTTTGGGGAGCAGAGGTTGTCTTTGTTACCTGTGGATCTCTGTCCCTGGCTCTGTTTGGGTCTGCGTACAGTGGATTTTCAAAACTTACCGTCCCGGTGGGAAGGCACAGTTTAATTCCATTACCGAGGAATTGTGAGCACCTTGAAACTGATGATGTGGCAGCCATGGCCTCTATAGAATAGTGAAGGATGCAAGAATGTCACAGAGCTAACTGCAAAACCCCTTTGGCCTCAGTTTCTGTGTTTAGGAGAACTGGCTCCTATTGGAGCCAGTTGCTACTGCCACCTGCCGTCCATTTACCTCATGTGCAGGTTGGGCTCAGTTAAAAGCTCAGTTTTTCCGGTAACTATTGTTGCAAGGAGTAATTTGGAAATACAACCCCTGATTTTCTCCCATTCACCATCAGATTGAATGATTCATCATTTTGATGAATCAATCATTTTGAGGAGACCTTTTATTTGTCTTCCAACTTTTCAATCTACCTTTGACATCCCCACACTCAGAGACAGCTTGAGGCTGAGGAGTCGACTGCTTCTTCAGCAACCTCAGGAGCCACCAGGCTGTCTGCATCTGTAGATCCGTGGGCAGAATAGATATGTATCGTTTTAGATTACACATAGGACCATTAGCCTTATTCCCAAGGTCAGAAGCAGTTTGGGTTTAAAAAGTCTAGCAGGCCTAAAAAGGATACCTCCTATAGCCAGGCAAGAATCCCAGTGGGACGATAGAGACACCAACTCACACACAAAACCCAAAATTTAACCTGTCTACGAGAAATGCAGACATGGAGGATGGAGCAGAGACTGCGGGAAGGGCCAACCAATATCCCCCTAACATGAGACCCATCCCATGGGCAAGCACCAATCCCTAACATTAACAATGCTCTGTTACGCTTGTGGACAGGAGCAAGTTGTCCTTTGAGAGGCTCCACTCAGCAGCTAATTCAGACAGATACACAAACCCACAGCCAAACAGTGGATAGAGCTTGGAAACTGTTATGAAAGAGTAGGTGGAAAGATTGCTGCCCTCAAGGGGATAGGAACGCTACAGGAAGACCTACAGAGTCAACTGACCTGGACCCTTGGGGCTCTCAGAGATGGAACCACCAACTGAAGAGCTTACACGGGCTGGACCTAGGCCTCCCAGCACATATGTAGCAGATGTGAAGTTCAGTCTTCATGTGGATCCTGAGCAGGGGCTATCCCAAAGCTGTTGCCTGTCAGTGAGACGTGTTCTAGCTGGGCTGCCTTGTCTGGCCTCAGTGGGAGAGGTGCCTAGCCTCCAAGAGACTTGAGGTACCAGGACCAGTTGATAGCTGGGGGGTGGGGGCACCTACTCAGAGGAGAAGGGGACGGGAAGATGGGGGAAGGGTTGTGGGAGGGGGAGACTGGGCAGTGGGCAGTGAGTGGGATGTAAAGTGAATAAGTACAAAGAATTAATTAAATTTAAAAAAAGACTTTGCATTTTGAAGGGGGGGGGTGAAGGCTAGCTGGACCCTTTAGTGCTCAGCTCCAGGTCTCTAACCAGGCATGTAATTTGCAGAGGCCCACATGACAACATGTGTTGGTGTATACTAGAGAGCAAATCCAATCACCCAGTGAAGCTGTTTCTCTGCCCCTGTAACTTCGTAACAGTGAGACAAGCAGCAACTACCATTTTCTGCTCAGCATCTTCTCATTGCCATGATAATTCTAGAAAGCAATAGTGTCTCTTTGTTGTCTGATCTTCACGACAGCAACTGGGACTTGAGAGTTCAGGAATTAAGTTCCTCTCCAAGCCAAGGCTCTGTCAGCAGCCTGGTCAGACTGTCTGGAAGGGCAGCCGACAGGAAGTCCGTTATGCTTCTTCTGGGCTTGGATGTGTCCTCGCCAGGAAACTGTCCTGTTCTGGCTGCAGCTTTCAACTTGCGATTCTCCTTTTTCTGCCCAGCCAACCACAGGCAGGTGGAAATGGAAGATGCCAGAGAAGCTCAGCAAAGCTGAATGCAGTTGCACCTTGTAAAGACCTTTTGTTCTGTATATTGACAGTACAAAGTATGGCTAGAGAAGGAACTTCAGCCCTGGGGCCTGCTGAGGTGGGTAAGAGAGTCTATCTTGGGCTGGCATACGTCTTAGTGGGTAAAGGGAAGTGCCACCAACCCTGACAACTTGAGTCTGACCCCTCGAACCTATATAGTAGAAGAATAAAGCAACTCCCTCTGACTTCCCTGTGTGGGCATGCTTGTGTACACACACACACACACACACACACACACACACACACACACACCACATCACACATAGCAATAATTAAAAAATACTTAAAAAACAGAGTCAGAGTCTGTTTACAGGACTGTTTCCAGAGGAAAAGTGGAGTCTCTTGGTACAAAGAGCTGGACCGCCAGACCTCTAAGCTGAAGACCAGATAGAAAGAGACAAAGGAGGGTGTGAGCTTTCTCTGAGATAAAATCTCATCCTGATGCCTTGCTTTTTCTATCCATAGCTCAGTGGTTGGTTCTGCAGGTCACACAGGAGATTCATTCATCTGTCTGTGTGTACATCCATCCATCCATCCTTCCTCCCTCCCTTCCTTCCTTCCTTCCTTCCTTCCTTCCTTCCATCCATCCGTCTATCCATCCATCTCTCATTCTTTCTTTCCTTTCCCTCCTTCTTTCCCCTCTCTCTTTCCCTCTCTCCAGCCTTCCCCTCCCATTGCTTTCCTTTCTTCAACAGAGAGTCATCATGAGAACTTTACTGAATGAGTAGATAAAATGCCCATGGTTTTGGTCCTGCAAGATGGCTTCTAGTATGGGACACTGTATGGTCCTTCCACTGTGGAACACTTTGGGATCTTCACAGTTTTGCTTCTCTTTGGTTTATGTCCAGAGAGAGGAATAGCCATGCATCAGTCAGGTCTGCATGGCCTGGGAACACTTTTTTGTTCTTCTGCTTCCAGTCTCGTGTTGTGTACTTTGCTTCCTTTTGCTCAACACATAACTTTTCACCATCAAAAAGATGAGGATAATGACTTAGGGTAAGGCTGAAAAAGATAAGGAAATA
>JADRCD010202703.1:0-13936 GCA_019843815.1 Montemys delectorum | reverse complement strand
GCACTAAGCAAGAGTGAGAGTGGGGCACTAAGCAAGAGAGTGGGGCACTAAGCAAGAGTGAGAGTGGGGCACTAAGCAAGAGTGAGAGTGGAGCACTAACCGAGAGTGAGAGTGGAGCACTAACCGAGAGAGAGAGAGAGAGAGAGAAAGAGAGAGAGAGAGAGAGGAGCACTAACTGAGAGTGAGAGTGGAGTCAGGAAATATGAGGCAATGAAGGAAACCAGAGAAAAGCAGAGGGTCCTGTGGAGAGCTGAGACATATGGCATAAGGACTGGAGTGGCCAGTAACACCAGAAGAATCCTGGAAGTGATTGTGACGGCTGAGGTGGGAAATGAGTGTTGTTTTGGTGAAGTGATGTCACATGTATGAGGATGCAGGGTGTAAGAAACGGTAAAGTAAGCTGAGTTAAAAGCACTAGAATATGAAGTTAGAGAGTAAACCCATTTGTCTAAGAATACCCACAGAGTGAGGCTGGGGAGATGGCTCAGTCAGTGAAGTGCTTCCCTTGCAAGCACAAGGACCTGAGTTCAATCCCCAGTACTCTGTAAATTCTGGGCATGGTGGCCAGTGTCTGTAATTATAACCCAGGGAGGCGGAGGCAGGCAGCTCCCTAGAGCTTGCTGGCTGGCCAATCTCACTGAGTGACTTCACCTCAATGAAAGGGAAATGGTGTACCTGAGACTGCCCTCTACCTCTACATAAATGCACACCTGTATGCATACACATTCATATGCACATATGAACATGAAAATACAAGCACATATACCGTACACAAGAAACAAAATGAGAAGATCCCTCAAGGGAATACATGCCACTTAGAAAGAGACGTAGCTGACTTGTCATTGACATCCATAGGCCCCTGTCTGCTGGGAACATGGTACTTCCTTTCCCCGACTAAGCACGGATACAAGGAGGCTATGAGACCCTTGTTTGACTTCCTGATTAGTAAGCTGTCAGCCAACCAGACAAAAAACCTACAGTTAGTAAAAACTGCTTTGTCTCCTTGCTGGGATGCCTAGACAACTTTGTAGTTGACACTAGATAGCCAAAAAGTGTCATTTAGAAAGAAGGGAGGTGCCCTTGAGCACACAGGAAGAGTAGCTCCCTCCCTGAGTCAGAGCTCTTGTCCTGGTCTCGTCTTCTGATTCACGGTTGAGCCCTGCTGCCACCTTGTTCCCCACAGTGTCCACACTGCCCATCAGCTATGCTACACTCCTGCTCTTCTCCCAATTCTCATGTAGAAAAGACTCTCATGTTTGGTTCTGAAGCTCCCTGGCTTTTACATTTGCTTATCTTTATGTAACACAGCCAAGGACATATTATGGGAGACCATCAGACACAAGGGGCTCAGAGTGATAGAGACATATGTCTGTGTCTCATGTGAGCTGGTCTTTGTATCAGTGTTCTCTGATTCTTTTTATACCCAGCAACCTCAAACACTAGAGTCAGGCACACTTACTCACATTATACAAAACACACACCGATATATGAATAAGTTCATGTGGTCACAAGAATGACACCCTGCAGGGATAGCTTCTCCACTGGGACAACCAGAATGTGGCTCAACTATTTACTTCTATTAGAACAGAAATGCTAAAGTGATCAAAGTTTCTGTATCCGAAGAGGTGGGAAGACCCAGCTGCTTCTAAAAGTCTACAACAATTTAGTATTCCCAAGAGGGAAAGAGTGGGTTTGGGTTGTATCCATTTACAGGGGATACATTTGACAGTATTTTCCAAGGTCCCCCTGGAATGTATTTTTAGAGCCCACCCCTCCTCTCCACCCCTCTTCTCCCACCCCCAACCTCATTTTCTTCTCTGCTTTTTTTTTTTTTTTTAACCTTTCCACCATTTCCCCATCCCACCAGTACTAACCCATCCTCCAAAGAGAACTGTCCCTAGGGAAGAAGTAAACCATCATTTCCTGGAGGAGTTCACGCAGCCCTCAGTTGCTTCCTGGGTGACAGTCCACATTGCAATTCTGAGTGGCTGTTTGGGGGAGTTTGGGGGACCAGGTGTCCTGCTTGGGGAGACTGAATATTAGCACTCAGAAAAATGCCAGTTTGTGCTATTTCAAAACACTTTGTTTCAATCCCTGCCAAAGCCCTGGGGCAGAACGTTGTACCTAGCTACTCAGTCTCCTCAGCCCATTTCCCTTTAAACGTGTGAACATGGCCAGGCAATATCATTTCTTAACTTGATTCATCTAGGAGGAATTGTACTAACTTCAAAACGGTTGACTATTAGGTCTTGACACTGCTTTTTTGACAAAGTGTCCAAATCCCTGAAGATAAAAATGACACAGATATATAACAATCATGCCACTTAATGTGTAGAGATATATGTTTGTAGGTTAACAAACTGGGTCACAGCTAGTCAGTGCGTCAGACCTGCTGATTGCATTTGAAGTACACAAAATGTATTTTTTTCCTAGAAATAGTCTAAGAAATATATATGTAAAATTTTTAAAGAAATAAACAAGTCCAGAACTATGTAGTATCAGTGAACATATTAGCACTGAAGGGTCAAATTTTCATGGGATCCAATGCATAGACAGAGAAGTACAGGAAAATAATGAGCACTAGAAGAAGGAGACTTAGTCTTTCACAGGTATGAGTGGGATTATCTCTTGCCAGTGCAGAGTGATTAGACCTGTAACTTTTCAGACAAATACATTGCTAGTCTACAAGTGGATCATGGGCTCACACTGCAGGAAAACATCACTCTTAAACTATTGAAATGTGTAATATATTTTCTTGGTGTATTTTTCATTTTAAAACAATGGAAAAAATAACAAGTAAGTGTAGCTCTTGTCTTTCATTATAGACTCATCTCCTTTAGGAGACAGACACCATTACAGACAGCTACAATTGGTCAAATCGAATAGAATAACTGGTTGGAAGGTTCTTAGTTCCAACCCATCCACCTTCCATGGAATTCCTGCACCTAAGACTCAGGTAACACTGCAGAAGAAGGAACAGACTCAAGGGCCATAAGAGCTGGAAATCTTCATTGAGCCCATGTCTCCAAGAAATGGCCGGGATAGTACTCTCTGATACCTCAACAACAGGGTTGCCTAAAGAAGACCTGAAGAGGAACAACACCAGTAGACACCCTAATGTGGTAAGAGAAAATCTGACAGAGCACCAGTCCTAGACAACAGGCAAGTAAGAAATGCTAAGAGAGACACCATTCTTCTCTAGGGATAGCCTCTAGTTTCTCATGCAGTATCATATGGTGAGCCCCGAAGTCATATACAAACATTGCTAAATGGACTCAGCAGATCGTGTTTATATATTTATGCATATGTACAGATATGCATTATATAGCATTTTCTATGTGTGTATGTGTCTATAAAACAAAGATGGCTAACTTACTCAGACAGGATCTGAAAAGATGACTGAAATTAGAGAACATATCATATTAGTGAAAAAACATATCATGAAGATTTACCGTAGGATATGTATTATTCTAGTGTTGAGTGTGCAACATAAACATATGTGTGTTTCAAATGTTCTGTAATAATGACAAATAGATATGTAGATGATAGATATGTAGATGAATATAGATTAAATTCTTAGATTAGACAAATAGATGATAGATAGATAAGTTAAATAGATATATTAAATACATAAACTAATGATAGATTAGATAGGTAGATAGAAGATAGACAGATGATAGACAGATAAATGATAGATACTTAGATTAGTTAAATATGTAGATAATGTAGAGAGATAGCAATAGACAGATGACAGACAGATAGATAGAAAGATTATAGACAGATACATAGATAAAAGATTGATAAAATGAAAGATTATAGATAGGTAGATGAAAGATTGATTTATTGATAGATAGATGATATATAGATATAAATAGATGACTGATAGATAGTAGATACATAAATAGATGATAGATTGATAGATAAATAGATGATAGATAGATGATAGATAGGTAGATAGATTATAGATAGATAGATAGATAGATAGATAGATAGATAGATTAATGATAAATAGACAAACAGACAGAGGAGGGAGATTCCCTAAGACTCAAGAAATGACTCTGATATGTCCAGATTCCTGCAAGTTGTGTTGGGTATTCTGCAGATACAGCTCTCATGAGTCCTCACCCATGCTAGGGTGGGCTTTTGGAAGATGTCACCATGCTCCTGTCACTAACCCATTAGCCATTTCCTGTAAGTAAATTCAGTAACTTCATTCGCCTATCAAGTTGAACTTTGTTGAAATAATTCCTTTAGTCTGTCATCAGCTCTCTATCTAGGGTGAGATATGATATGTTCATGATTCCCTAGGAAAATTATGTGTGTCTGTGTCAATGTGTTTGTATGTATGTATGTATTATGTATGTATGTATTTATGATGTGTGTATGTGTGATCATATATGTTAATGTCAATAAAGTATCAAAGTAAAGTATATACATGTATGTACATAAAAATACATTTGCATTAACATAATATTAAGCAATTGGTGTTGGAATTTTCTCATAATTTGTGTCAACATCTGGGTAAACATCTGAATGAACTTTCTTTTTCTCCAAAGAAGGAAGCTGAAGAACTGAGAATTTTACCCACTGATGTGGGATCAAATTCTGAGTTGATGAAGTGAGGCCAGCACTCGGCCTTACAGCAGCCTTGTGTCTCAGGAACCTTCTTGGTAAAATATGCCAACCCTGTCAAATTCATAGAGCAGAAGAGATAATGTGTATCCACATCACTGCTAAGATCACGATTGCTACATATGTGGGGAAAGTTTAGAGATTTTCCAGAAAGCTGAATTTGCCACACAAGCCAGCTGTTCATCATCTCATAAACCATGAAGAGAATTGAGAACAGGTGCCATTCTGTGGGGTCCTCTCCACCTTGCAGAGGGGGTAGTCTGGTTGACCAGCAAGCCCCAAATACCAGCCTGCCTCTGTCTTCCACTGCTGGCATTGCAAGTGCACATCATGGTGCCTGCCTTTGTCTGTTTGTGTTTGCCGACTGAACTCACCTTCTCATATTTCCACGGCAAGTTCTTGACTGACCGAGCCATCTCCTCAGCCCAAGGTCTCATTGTGAAGGGAGAGAACACAAATTAACTCATAATGACCAAAGAAGAAACACTGTCACCTGTGTCACTCATTGTGTCCTTGGGTAGGTGACACCAGCTAGGGACTGAACTAGGTCTTTAGAGCAAATCCCCCTGATCAACACTGGGTTCTCCTTCTCATTCAATCGACTGAACCATGTGGGCCAGATTTCCTCAGCAGTCACACAGGCGGTCACTAAAGCCCCCTCCCCTGCATAGATGTAAAAGAAAGGCCACATGATTTATAAAAACCACTGGTGAGTCCACCCAAGAGGAAGATACACTGTGGGATCTTTTAAGGGAGGAATGTGGCAAATGGGGAGAAAACCCAAATAACTAAAGCCTTCAAGACTAAGGGAAAAGCTGAGAGGAACTTAGTGATTTGGCAGATAGAAAGGCAGACTGAGGTGTGGCTTCTCAGCGCCCCCGCGTTTGAAAGGTGTCCAAGGCCACTCCTGTTCCTGCTGAGGAGACAGCCATGGGAAACAAGGCTTAAAGTGAAGAGGGGATGGGTGGGAAGAACTGAAGATTGTTCTGGAGTCTGCCATAGGCCCTCCAGGACGAGTGAGTTGGCAGTGAGGACTTAGCTTTTGCCCAGCAACCAGTGTCCAGGCCAGACCAGCTTTGCGTGTATTATTTCATGTTATTCTTCTGACAAGGACATCCCTGTAGGGTGACAGGGACGGCTACATTATACAAACTGCAGATAAACTCTATCAGCTGGTAAAATGCTTCATATTTACAAGTCCAAGTTGTCTCAATATCAGCAGAGTTCTTCACTGGGGCCGGAGAGGAGCTGTCCTGTGCAAGGTGTTTGGCAGCAATTGTGGTCTCTGAAGTAAATCTAACGGACTCACAGAATGGTTTTTATAGCTTACTTTGGCTTTACTACCATGCTCATGTGTGCAGGTGACTGGGGAGGGCCTGTCTAACTACTGAGGGAATTTGACCCACATTGCTCAGTAATTTGAGTGAGAGATAAAACCATTGCCAATTGGTCGACTGGGGCCAAACCAACCATTTGAGACCCATTTCTTTGTATTATTTCTCTCAACTTCAGTTTGAATCCTTTCAGCATTTCTGTTAGTATTTTTTTAAATCTAGAACTAAGAGGTCTTACTGTTTGTGTTTTAGACTTTGGGGAAGAAGAAAAGTCAAAGCTGCTTACTTGCAGAGACAGCCCGTGTTCTCTCTGCAGTGAGTTCTGAGCTGCTTACTTCCGGAGGCTCACAGACCTTGGGGAAATGGGCCTGTGTTCCCTCTGTGGTGGGGTTCTGAGCTGCTTACTTCCGGAGGCTCACAGACCTTGGGGAAATGGCCTGTATTCTCCCTGCACTGGGGTTTTGCTGCTATGGCTAATGCTCTAGACAGGAGACTTGAGCCCTCGTGATTGTGATTGTAGGGAGCTAAGTTTTCACAAAGGATGCCCAAAGCTAAAACACTAAGGGATGAGCATTGCTTCCTGCTGGGCAGTCTCAACTCTGACCACACCTAGGCTTTTGTTTTTGGATAGGGTCTCATCTAGCCAGTGCTGACCGCAAACTCTATGTAGCTAAGGATGACCTTGGACTTCTGATGTTCTTGCCTTTACTTTCCAAGCACTAAGGTTACGGATATGGTTGTCTCCCAGGGCTAGGTGCTCTGCTCATGTTAGGTAAGTTCATGTTAGTTCCTGTCATCCTGCATAACAAACTTTTATTCTCAGAAAATGGCCAGCAGATTATGGGCCATGGATGAATTCTGGTCCTCACTATGTGTGTCTACAAATAATTTTTTTTTTTTTTGGTACATAGTCATGGTCATTCATTATGTGTCACAGGTAAACTACTTTTGGGTTGTGAGATCAGAGTAGAATAGAGACTTTGTGGTTTACAAAGTCAAACATACACTGTCTAGACCTTCACTAGAATACACTTGCAGATGCGGGTCAATGCTGTGACACTCTGAACCGTAGGGACCCTTCTGGAAGCTGTTTTTTACAGCCTATCTTATCAGTACGTTCCAACTGTTATAGGTAGATGGCCTACTGTGTGCAGCACACAGTAGTTTATATATGCCTTACTAATTTCTTCAGTGCAGTTAACGTGACAAACGTACATTATCACTTACGGGCCAAAAACTAGAAGTTGAGATAAAGTAATGAGCTTGTCAAAACCATGTAGTGAGCAGCCAGGGAAGTGCAAGGGTCACTTGCATATCCCTACGTTTATGATTTGATAATAGACACTTCATATATTAGAGCAAACAAGCAAATGGAGTAATACATTGCAATGGATATGCAGTCTTATCAGGGTTAAGAGTTCTTCTAATAGCCTAGAAAGAAAGGAAGGAATGGAGAAAGGAAGGAAAGAAGGAAGAAGGAAAGAGAGGAAGGAAAGAAGGAAAGAAAGAGAGGAAGGAAGGAAGAAAGACAGGAAGAAAGGAAGGAAAGAGAGAGAAAGAAAAGGGAAGGAAGGAAGAAGGAAAGAAAGAGAGGAAGGAAGAGAGGAAGGAATAGAGGAAGGAAGAAAGAGAGGAAGAAAGGAAGGAAGGAAAGAGAGAGAAAGAAAAGGGAAGGAAGAAGGAAAGAAAGAGAGGAAGGAAGAGAGGAAGGAATAGAAAAAGGAAGAAAGAGAGGAAGAAAGGAAGGAAGGAAGGAAGGAAGGAAGGAAGGAAGGAAGGAAGGAAGGAAGGAAAGAAGGGAGGAAGGGGGCCACAGTATTCCTGTGTCCGTTTATCTGAGACTAACCTGCACAGTTTCAGTAGCTTTCCCCCCACCACCACACTGCTTCCTGTCAGATGTCTGGTCATGTTGCGTTCCCCCACCACCCAGGCAGCCCCATCCTGAGTTGATTTAGGGAAGATCTTTTATGTGGCCCCCTGGATCTCTAAACCCTTCCTGGAACAGATTTATTCATCTCTGTTCCCATGCCTCTTTTAACTTGGTGCTTGAGTTTGATTTGTTTCCTGGACTTCCCAGCTGAGCCTGGAGATGGGGAAGGAAGCTTCTGTTGGTGGCAGCTATGAATGTTGTAAAGGAGTCAGCCACAGCGTGCTTATGGAGGATAGCTGGCCCCCAAAGCAGGACAAACGGGGTGCAGAATGGAACACTCACCTGGCACTTAGGTTTACTACTGTATGTGTGGCCCCCACACCCTTCCTTCCTTCCTTCCTCTTTCTCTCTCTCTTTCTTTCTCTCTCTTTCTTTCTTCCTTTCTCTTTTCCTCCCTCCCTTCCTTCCTTCTTTCTTCCCTCTTTATCTCTCTCTTTCCTTCCTTTCTTCCTCCCTAGATGTGCAGGAAAGAGTTCTGTGGGTGTACATCTAAGTGCAGATTGAGCAAAGAATAAAATGGCAAACAGAATTCTCTCTGTGGGGGAATTAATGGCTAACCAGCATGAAGCATGATGCCTGAAGCATGTACCAGGATCATCTCAATCCATTCTTATAATATATGTCGATATTAGCCCCATTGTACAGCTAAGGAAAGTGAGGCTTAATGGGTTTACACAACCTGCCCAGCTCTTTAGGCAGCTGTTCCACTTCACAGTTACATGTTCAACTAGAAGAGAGCTTGCAGGATGAGGCACTTCCTGCCAGGGAGTGGAGAGGCAGACCTCTGCCATATGTATCTTCCAGGTCTCTGCCCTCTCTAAGCTTGAGCAGATGGGTTATGGGTGTGTCAGATCCTCCAGCAGCCCAGACCCACACAGAGTGGACATATGAAATCAATCAGCATAGCCAAAGAAGGAAACGGTTTGGGTCTCCCTTGTGTCCCACATGTGGAAGGTATCGGAGTGACAGAGGAAGGAGATGTGAAAGTCTCCTGTTCCCTACCCCCCCCCCAACCCTGGGCAGGGGAAACAGCTTGAGCCCACGTGGGGAGACAAAGATGGGCCCCTGTACCCTGTATCCCTGTCATGTTGATGGCCTGCTGCAGCCTGGGGTGAAGGGTCCATCTTGGGTTGGTATGGGAAGTACAGTCAGAGTGTCCCCACCTCCCACACTCCTCCCCACCTCTGCCGTTCTGCTGTGATGTACGTCATGCACGAGGGCCCTCAGAAGGCTAGAGGGAAAGCCTGCACTCACAGACATCAGATCTCAAAATTATTCACCACTTGAGACCCATGTGCCAGGTGTTTCTAGCTGGTTCGCTCAGCATCAAGTCACAGCATGAGTGGGCACATGGAATGTTACCCTGGAGCCAGGTTGCCACACGGAATCAAAGGCCAAGATCCTACTGGAGCATCTATCAATTCCATCCTCCTCTTGCATTAGGAACCTCATGCTGTAGCCTGGCATTGGAATGAACAGAGATTTGGAGGAACCAGAGGATGCAGGTGTTTTTAGCTGCTGGGAGCTATGTCTGTTGCACATGAGGGGATGACTCTCTCAAGTAAGGGCCAGACACTGAGACTCAAGCCTTGTCCTCTCCATGAAGAGAGTTATCTCACCAATAAATACACAGGGAGACTCCAAATGCACCTTCCTTCCCACGTTCCAAACACCACCTTATTGGGTGTCCCATTTGGATCAATAACTCAAACGGTGAGTGGTTCCCCCTCCCCCCACCTCACTGATTCCTCAGGAAACCAGGTCATACGGTTCACACCTGTCTTTCACTCACGCTTTCTTTTATTCACTCTTTCCTAACAGACTCTCAGACGACACTCCTTCCCACTTGACCTTTCAAACCTAGGGATTGCCAGTTCACATGTATTCCATCATTGATTAGTTCCCAGGCTGAGGATGGTTCTCTATGCAGATTCAACCACGCAGTGGCTGGGTGTTTGCCTCCTGCTGGAAGCCCAACAGCCATATATGGTAACACCAAAAAATCTAGGCAGAGATTTCCGCCATTGTGACGACACTGCTCTAGAAGGCTCAGCAAAGGCCTGGAGCCTGTGTCTGCCTAGCAACTGTAGGCGAGGAGGGAAGGGGCAGGCTTCTGAGCCTATGAAGCAGCCATGCTGAAAGGGTTTTAGAAATCTGGAGGCACCTTGCTTCACAAAATCCTTCTCCTTCAGAGTTACTCGGTATCCATACATGGGCACCCATACTGTCACAGAGATGTCACACTTAGTCCAAGGGCATCTATACAACTTGTTCTAAATATACAACTGGCCAATAGGCTCTTGTCACAGTACTCAGAGCCCTTTACTACAGATTTCTTCTTTCTCCTCCTCCTCCTCCTCCTCCTCCTCCTCCTCCTCCTCCTCCTCCTCCCCCTCCTCCTCCTCCTCCTCTCCTTCTTCTCTCCTTTGGCAGGTTCCTGGAGTTGAGAATCCAACAAAACCTCACTAATTGCAGTGGAATGTACCAGCTCATGCTAGCAAGGACCACGCCGAGCATGGCATCCTGTGACACAGACTCAAAGGCAGCTCAGCCAGGAGCATGTGCTGGGTGACTCACAGTAGACTTGAATTGGGTATTGTGCACCACAGCTTCAACAGGTGTCCCTAGCATTCCAACTGTAGCCCGTGTCCAATGGGCAATGCTAGACTGGGCCAAGAAACCTTTGGGGGATGAGTGCAGGAAAATCTCCAGGCTTAACCTGCTATGAGTCATCTGTGCACTTGCGCTGTTCACACTCAGTGTCCAGCAAGCCCATGCCAAAGACAAGTAGAACTTCAGTTGCAAAATGGAAGCTGAGGAGGCCAAACAGGAGAGGCACAAAGTGCTTCTTAAGTTAACCAGAAAAGTTACATGATTTCAATTTATCTGAATTTGTTAACATTTAAAACATATTTTAAGTAAATAGAATTAAATCACATTCTTGTTTTCCTTTTGTACCCCAGCTCCTCCCAGAGACCCCCCTTTCAATAACTTTTCTCATCATATTGCAATAAAACTTAAAAAGAAAGTTAACTAGATTGTTAGACAGCTCAAGCAATCATTGGGGGGATGTGTCAAGCATTAGCCAGTGGCACAGAATCCAGAGAAAGAGCTAACGGAGTGAATTGTTTCAAAAGGTGGGTTGTGCATTTTCTAGTTGAATGTCTGTGCTCCAGGCTCTTGATATTTTGGCACCCATGACCCCTCTTACCTAAGACGTATGTTAGAGCCACTCTTGTATACAGGTGTATAAAATAAGTATAAGATTAAACATTTAGCTGAGCACAGTGATGCATGCCTATAATTAATCCCAGTACTTGGGAGGTAAAGGCAGGAGGAGCACCTGTTCAAAGCCAGCTTTAGATGCATTGTGAATTGGAGGCCAGCCTAGGCTACATGAGATCCTGTGTCAACAACCACTCACCCACCAAATTAAATGTTCACTGATAACAAATAATAAAGAAATAAATTTCAAACACCACATTGGTGAAACTATGATTCTATTGTTTATTAAAGAAGAAAGCCAATGTATGTACCAGTAAGATGCCGTGCATAGTTATATTTCCCTAAAGAATTACATCTTGTCTGAGTGTCTGGCGTGGTGCAGATATAGACTGTCTTTGGTGCAGACTGATACTTTGATTCAGTAACTGTCAGTGCTGAGGGTGCTTCACATGAGTGTGCAGTCCAGGGTGTCAGAAAGATCACAAGAGCCATTTCCCAAACTGTTGGAAATTGTGTATTAATCCCACGCCAAACTACATTTAGATGTACTTTAATATGACTCAAATAACATTAAAATCAAAACTTCAACACCAACTGATTCTACATTGTTTAAACTTGAGTCTTACCCAGGAATAATGACGGAGAAGGACCGAGTGGCTCAGGTTTCAGTAAATGAGCCTTTATGCCTCTATGCAAACAGAACACCTTGTATACATTTCAATAAAAATGCTATAGTTCATTACATATGATAATGTAGAATCCCAGCCAAGGTGTTTGAGCAGTGTTTGTCAGTGTTGCAGGGTGGGAAGGCGTCCATACTGCAAAATGCTCAATTTGGGCTCAGGACAATGGAATGGTCACTGTGGAGTCACAAGATGCAACTTAGGTATTTTTCACATATTTTCTTTGGCCTTGATTCTTGAGTTTTGCATATTAGGAAACTCTGTGCTGTTCTCAGATTTTTTACTACTCCCCCATATAGGGTTATGGCCCACAGTTAAAGAAGCCAGGCTCTAAATATTTACCTCATCCCCATATCCCAATCATAGTATGTAAATAAAGCTGAAGTTATCTTCTCTCTGTAAGACAGCATTCCATGAATAATGCAAAAGAAAAGAACTGGGCACCTGTAATTAGACAGAGATGAACTGGGCAAGAAGGTGAAAGAATGCTACTGACAGTCTTGTTCTAGTTTGACAGGTGTTGAATTATACATGTATATACATACATCTTGCCCTAACTTTCAGGGTGGTACATGCCAGATGTAGACATTTCATTGTAGGCATCCCCTCCCTAAGCACAGAAGACACTGAACTCCCGAAAATGATCTGCACATGGAATTAGTTACAAATCAAATCCACTGGTAGCGACAATTTGCTTCAAAATGCATCAAAAATAAGGCAGATGGAGAGAAGAGGTTAAGAGGTAGAAATAGAATAGGGTAGAGCAAGTAGTCAAAACAACAGGTGTATATGGAGGGCAGAGAATATGGGTGGAGTCAAAACTACTGAGAGTAGATGGTGTTTTCTGTGTACTCATTTCCATTTTGTGTGTGTCTGAAAAGTCATCTCCACTTAAAAAGAACACTAGGGAAAGAAAAACCTAGAATCAGAAATCTTCCAAGACTTCACATAGGGTTGAGGATGTTTAAACAGGCATACCCCCATGTTGTAAAATTTGCACAGGACACAGATAATCCAAGGGAAACTATGCACCAATAACTCTACTCACAGAAGCAATACCTGGAGAAAGCAACAGGTGGGAGGTACCAGGAAGGTTCTGAAACAGAAAGTATTGAATGGGACAGCCACAGAAGTACAGTGGGACTTGCAATTGGTGCAGTACCCACTGATAGCTGACCAACCTCTCATGGTCCCACCTCTAAGTCTGTAATGTCACAACATATTTTTCCAGCTTTATTGAAATATAGCTGAGAAATAAAAATTGTCAGTATGTAATGTGTACGATGAGACATTTTGATACAGTAATATTGTGAAATTATTATCACAGCCAACACTGATCAATCACACTGTCCATGGGATAAGATCTAGTGATGGAGGCAGCAAACATCTGGATGTGTTTCTGAGGGAGCTTCTAAGATGGTTTAATCGACATGGGATGACCCACCTGAGAACAGTGGCGCCATCCTGTGGGTTAGGGTCTTGGACTGCATAAAAAAGGATAAATGAGTTGAGCACCAGAATCCATGGCTCTCTGCCTCCCAAGTGTGGACACAGTGTGACCAACTCCTTCATTTCCATACCACCATGACCTCAGTGTGACCAGCACCTTCATGTCATCCCACCATGACCTCAGTGTGACCAGTTCCCTCACATCCTGCACCATGACCTCAGTGTAACCGATTCCCTCATGTCTTGCACCATGACCTCAGTGTGACCAACTGCCTCATGTCCTGCACCATGGCCTCAGTGTGACCAACTCCTTCATGTCCTGAACCATGACCTCCCGACTCTCATAGCTGATGTAGACTCACATTGAAATCCAGACTAAGACCTTCATTCTGTTCCTTACATTGCTTTTGTCAAATACAGACACAAAAAAGTGATTTAACACACAAGCAATTACCATATTCATTCCTTCAAATTTATCTTCATGGAAGCTTGTGTGTTGAGAACACAAGATCTATGCTGTCTTGGTAAATCTTAGATGTACTATTAACTAGATTTATTATGTCATACATGATACACACTTATCTTAGAACACAAAGTTGACATACTTTCGCTAACATGTTAGCTCTGTTTGTGGAATGGGTGTCAGTGATGAGTCTGTTAGCCTGAGAGGTTTTTTTTTTTTT
>JADRCD010202702.1:0-17527 GCA_019843815.1 Montemys delectorum | reverse complement strand
CATGTGGTTGCTGGACATTGAACTCATGACCTTTGGGACAGCAGTCAGTGCTCTTACTCACTGAGCCACCTCAACAGCCCTTTTTTTTTTTTTTTTTTTTTTTATGTGACAGGGTTTCTCTGTGTAGTCCTGGCTGTCCTGGAACTCATTCTGTAGACCAGGCTGGCCTCGAACTCAGAAATCTGCCTGCCTCTGCCTCCCAAGTGCTGGGATTAAAGGCGTGCGCCACCACCGTCCAGCTAGCCTATAATTCTGACCACCTATTAGATAGCCTCGAAGGGCAGGTCCCGTCAGAGAGCCAGGGCCATAGGAGGTGCATGCTTGAAATGGTCACAAATGACTAGCCTGTGTGTCACATAGCTGGCCAGAGAGCCACACTACGGCCACTGCTGGGACACAGTCTGCCCACAAGGCTGGAAAGATGGTTGCCCCAATAAATAAGCTTTGGGGGGTCTCAAAGGTCACAGCCCCTCATTGCAGGACAAGTAAATAAGTCCTTTTGGGAGGTGGTGGAGGATCATTGCCACCACCACCCCCTTATTCCTTGGAGGCTGGGCAGCCATAAAGGGGGCTTTCAGGTAGAGGGGAGCTGGTCTGCTGCTTCAAATATCTCATCAAGCTTTCTGGGAGCCCCTACAAGGTAACACATATTTGGAAGTGACCCATTGAGTCAAAATTGGGTTGCAATCAGGGCTTGCCTGAAAAATCTTCTGGAAAAGTATGCAACCTCTTCCAGAACTGCCAGTCTGTCACCTGCAGTCATGCCTGTTAAGGTCTGCCTCCCTTGGCCAGGAGGAAGTCCCTTCCAAGCCCCACAGAAGGGCCTCTCTCCTAGTGTCTCTTTTAGGGGTTGGTTTGGGTTTGGGAGGTATATATCCAGGCAGGGTCTCATGTAGCCCCCGCCCTCCCTCTCCCCGCCTCCAGTTGTCCTTGATTTCCTTTCTTCTGTTTCTACCTCTAGAGTGCTGGAATGGCAGGTGTGTTCCACTATTCTGGAATCCTCCCTGGCTCTGCTGAATGTCCTGAATGGTACCCACCATCTTTCCTCAAAACACCATGCTAACTCCCAGGTTACTTTATGTCATTTTTTTTTTTTTTTTTGGTTTTTCAAGACAGGGTTTCTCTAGATAGCCCCGGCTACTTCGTGTCACTTTTGCCCACAGCCAGGCCAGACCCTCTCTGAGTGCCTGGTGCTCACTGAAACACTGAGAATTTGCTGTACCCGGGTGGCAGGTGTTCCCGCCAGGATGCTCCTGATGCTGGGACGCGGGCTTTTCCTTCCTGGCCAGGCTCTTTTTCCTGCTCGCTGCTCTGCAGCCACTATTCCCAGACTCTCAATAGCTCTCACGATCCTTTCATGAATCAAGGGGATACAAAGGTCACCACTGACACCCCTGACCTCAAACCTTTCAGTCTTAGTTCCCCTACTGGGAGACCAAACCGACAACCACTAGGGACAGTTACCGTTCAGCCAAATCCCAAGCCCACACGCACCAGGAACCTGGTAACTGGCCAGCGAAGGCCAAGAATTTGAGTTGAGTTCCAGAAGTTTCTCTTGCTTCCAGAGGCATTCCACAGCAGCTTCGGGATAAATACCTCTCCTTCCAGGAAAATGAAACTGGAAGGCAGCAATTCAGCTGCTCTAGGATTGCTTAGGACTCTGGAAGTTGCTATTTGCTAGAAGCAGCGGTGGTGGGGCGGGGTTATGCTAATGAGGGCGTGGCCTGGACCGGGTTCCTGAGCCCTCCGAAGTTCTAGGATCGACGGACCGTCACATGGCACCCTCTTTCTACCACTATCTGCCGGTGCCCATGGGCGAGATGGGGGAGAAGCAAGGATGGGGCACCCGCCTGCGGTGGCTGGTGGCCGCGATCTTGACGGTCCTGATTGGGGTTACCTTAGTCACCGTGACAATCTACTACGCCGTTGCAGCGAACAGTAAGGACGGGCTGCGGGCGCACGATGAGTGCCGTAACACCACGCTCCTGTTGCAGCGCCAGCTCACCCGCACCCAGGACAACCTGCTGCAGGCCGAGACGCAGGCAAACTCCTGCAACCGGACGGTGGTAAGGCTAGAATCCGCCCCCTCCAATGCCCCCAAGTGACTCGGGGGAGGCTTTGAAACCGCCAAGCAAGTCCCCCACCCCTACCCCCGAAGGCCAGCTACTAAGGATTGTGAAATCGTGGGAGACCCTAGAACTCTCTACAGCTCTGCAATCAGGGACCTCAGTATACTCCCTTCCAGGACTTGGTGGGTCTCCAAATTTTGTGGAGAGTGCTTGAGTTGGAGAGCCCAAAACTGATTTAGGGACCAGCATTTGGCTTCACAAGGACATCACTCAGCCCTGATTGAATTTTTTTTTTTTTTTAATTTTTTGAAACAGGGTCTCCTAAATAGCTCCGGCTGTCCTGAAAGTCATCTGTAGAGCAGGCTGGCCCCAAATGCTGCCTTTCAAGTGCTAAGATTAAAGGCACGAGCCACCACACCTAGCAAATTATTGAAACTTTTAATATGTCCCTGAGAGACCTTGTCTGGGAAGCTCGGTTCTGCTGTGTGTTTGAGCAGGAGAATATCTGGAACTTTCTACTAGGGGTTAGCTATGAAGA
Organism: Montemys delectorum; assembly: GCA_019843815.1. Lineage (NCBI taxonomy): Eukaryota > Metazoa > Chordata > Mammalia > Rodentia > Muridae > Montemys > Montemys delectorum. The sequence goes on along the minus strand of JADRCD010202702.1, from coordinate 14,920 downwards.
GTTCTCAAACGCCCATGTGGGCGCTTAAAATTGCCGTTTTGGAGATTACACCTTGTAGAACTGGGTGGACACACAGAGTGTTGGAGCAGAACCTGAAAGAGGCTTTGCTTGAGTACAGGGTCTCAGATGACTTGGCCTGGAAGTTTTCTAGGGGCCAGGACAATAGCCAACCCATGTTTCCTATGCTTTTCTGACTCAGGTGACCCTTCAGGAGTCCCTGGAGAAGAAGATGTCTCAAGCCCTGGAGCAGCAGGCCCGCATCACGGAGCTTGAGAGTGAGAAGGGGTGGGGTGGGGGAATGGAGAGGGTAGGGGAAGGGGTGGAGGAGTGGAGAGGGTAGGGGAAGGGGTGGGGTGGGGGAGTGGAAGGGGTAGGAGAATGGGTAGAGTAGGTAGAAGTGGGAGGATGGAAGGAGCCCGGAGAAGGGATGGGGAGGGAGGGAGGGACCAGGAAAAGGGGTCCAGTGGAGCTGGAGCAAGGAGGGAATAGGTCAGGCCTCCAGGTGCAGACTTGGGGAGAGGTGCGAGGTGCTGACCCACACGGAAGGGGTGTTAGGGCCATGGGCCAGCTGCTTGGGAGTTTGTTTTTTTTTTTCCCAGAGACGAACAGAATACCAGGAATGAAGAAATAAAGATTGGGGAGTGGAAGCGGGGGGGGGGGGGGTTAAGTCAGTAGAGGGCAGAGGGTGGGTCAGGAGGGCGGAGGCTGCAGGTCTATCTGGTGAGTCCCCAGTGGTCTCTAAGCTGGTTTTTCTACAGCCGAGTAGTAGGGCCTTAGGCTGGCCTTTCTCCTCATTACCCCCACCCCCAGCCCCCCTTTGCCTGACCACGCTGGCTGCTGCGAGGCCTTGGTGGTTAGACGAGGCCTTGGTGGTTAGACGTATCCCAGGTGTTCCCTTAGGGTGCTCTGGCTGTCCCAGCCCTCCCCCTCACTGCCTCCCCCTGCTGACTGCTCACATGGTGGCAGTACGCTGACCAACCCTCTGCTTGTGTCATCTCAGATGAAGTCACGAAGCTGAACCAGGAGCTGAAGGATCTGAGGTTAGAGACACAGCTCTCCCTGCCCACTGCCACCCACTCCCCTCCACACTGCACTTCCTTCAAGACCTGGGACCCACTTGGTTCACAAGATCCATGGCTGGGAAGAAGGCCCAATTGGGAAAACTTACAACACCAGTGTGAGGTGTGAAGACCTGAGTCTGAACACCCAGCACCCACGTACAAAGTGGCTGAGATTATACGAATTATATGTCCAGTTCTGGGGGACATACAGAAATATTCTGGGGCTCACTGGACAGCCTGGTTAGCCCAAACAGTGAGCTTCATGTTCAGGGAGAGACGCTGAACATCTCTGGCCTACACATGCAACCACACGTGTGTGGATGTACCAACATGTATGTATATGTGAACAAACACGTACACACAACAGCTTGTACACACAACATCCCTACACATGCACAAAGAAAGCCCATCATGTGTCTGAGGAAAGAGTCTCAGAGGGCTGGGCAGTGGTGGTACACACCCTTAATCCCAGCACTTGGGAGGCAGGGGCAAGTGGATCTCTGTGAGTTCGAGGCTATCCTGGTCTACAGAGCAAGTTCCAGGACAGCCAGGACTACACAGAGAAACCCTGTCCCGAAAAAAAGCAAACAAACAAACAAACAAAATCAAAGAAAAGAAAACGTGAATTTCAAAGACTAATAATAGGGCTAGGGACCTGGTAGAACTCCTGCATAGAATCCTCAGAGAGGGGCTGGGAGCATAGCTCAGGGTGGAGCTCCTGCCTAGAATCCCCCAGTTTCACCCCAGCCCAGGAACATATAAAAAGGAAGCAGATCGGCCAGACTCAGGTGACCTCTGCCTAAAGTCCACCCTCTCCAACCAGGAGCCAAAAGGAGACTTCTAGCACAGTGCAGGTGAACTCTGGCAGCTCCATGGTGGTCTCCAGCTTACTTGTGCTCACGATGTCACTGTTCCTGCTCATCTGAGGACTCAATAGTTGGCAGGTGAGGGACCCGGTCCAGGGGAGCTTGTGTGGACCCCAGACCCACAGGGAGCCGGGTCAGGGATGGGGTGGAGAGGCTGTGCATATGGGATATACTTGGACCCAGACTGGCCCAGCTCAGGGAGGAAGCATGGCCTGAAGTGGCAGGGGCTGGGTAGCAGTTAACCTTTGGACCTTCCCCTTTTCCTAGGTCACAGCTTTTTAGGTCACTGTGGGTCATAGTGGCTCTGGAGGTGTCCTGGCAGCCCTAAGGATTTGGAAACCACTAGGTGGAACCCAGATTGCCTCTTCCTGAGTAGAACCTTAGGGCTGCGGGAGGGAGCTGGGCTTTATTGCTTTCACAGTTACTGGGGATCGGTCACTTATTTCTGATGTCTTTGAGCCCCGGGAAAAATAAAGTGATTTGGAAAGAAAGTGCTTGCTTCTAAGTTGCTAGTGTCATTGGGTCCCCGGCTTCCCTGCCCTGCTTTCCCACTGTCAGGGGCCATCCTACAAGATAATGTGGACACAATGTTGCTAATCACACCAGTCCACCCATCCTATCTGCTGGAATCCTCATAAAAGTCTGCAGCAGAAGGAAAAAGGCACAGGGTGACGGCTGACTCTCAGATCTGAATGGCGCTCTAAGGAGAAAGCAGCCTGAGACCAGAATGCCTCTGCTGCTCCTCTGTCTCCTGCAACAAATCTGGGCTGGAGTGTCTACTACTAAGTGTTCTCCAGAAGAAAGGGGGAGAGAGAGAGAAAGAACAGAAAGTGGGGAGGCTCACAGGCTCTGATCTCTTGAAGCCTGCTCCCTAGCTTAAAATCACTCATAGTGTGGCTTTAAACCTTGTTTCATGCCTGCCACCCATTTCATATTGCTAAACAAAAACAAACAAACAAATAAACAAAACCTAGCTTGACTGAAGATATAGAAAAATAGTTTGGCTCAGAGCAAGGTCAAATTGACCACATAGTGAGGCTTATACTTGTTTTTCGAAATTCCCTAACCACAGCCTTAGCCCAGGCAGCTTGAATTATGTCTAAACTAAAAACAAAACAAAACAAAAAAAACTTGGTAACAGGCCAACCACCCTGCAGCCCTCCCCACACATGCTTTATGGGCTCATTATGCTTTTTTTCTATATATAAATTGATACCCCAAAACACTAGTAGTTGTAGCTTTTGGCTTCCAAATCTGAGCTATGGCCCTGATCAGTCAGTCTTGGTAAACCAGCCCCATTTAACTGATATGGGTGTAAGAGTGGTTTATGTGATAGTTTGTAGACCCTAAAAGTTCCAGATAATCCAACAATGGCTGTCTACCACCAGAAGACCTTTTCTCATTTGTCTGAGAATCTTTCTGTTTATATAGATAGAACAAAACTTCATTAAGCCTCTTACCTACTTCATGCCTGAACACCATGATTGATTAACCAGTACCTACAATCCACATGAGTCATGCCACTATAGAATTCACTTTGCCTGTGCGGCTCACTACAATACTGTGGTCACCTTGCCTCTGGCCATTCAGAGCTACCACCCAGCCCCTGCTACCTCAGGGCCAATTAAACTCTTTCATTTAATTCATCCAACTGTGTTGCATGTAGTTTTATGCTACCTGCTTTTGCTCTGGGAAGTGGCCTCACCACCAGCACCTGCCCAGCTTCCTTGAATCCTTGGATAAAACATACACATACACACAGTTGTTCATTTTCAACTTGCCATAGGACACAATTGCTGGGTACTACTATCTCCCGCCCGGAAAAGCATGCCCTTATCAATACTCTTAACTCTGTACCTTTCACCTGCCCTAAACATCAGTGGCTAGTCACATCCCTGACCAACCTCCTGTAGGCGTGGCCACAGGCCCCAGTTCCTCCTGAGACTTCACATGGTTGCCTGGTTCTCCTGTCTCCAAAGCATGGAGAACTCTATTCTCCTTCCTTGCATCTCCCTGCCTGCCTCTAAGGACATGGAAGTTCTACCTGTCCCTTCCACCCAGCAATTAGCCCATAGCTTTCTTTACTGACAGATCAAAAACCAATTGGGGAACAGGACCGTAGCATCAGAACCTCTCCCTACACAACTGAGTAGCAGAGTCTTGAATCCTTAAGGTCTGGCACAAGGAAAAGGACAACAAAACTCTTAGTGTGCTGGTCAATGCTCACCATTTTTCATCTCATAGGATTCATGAAGGGCATGTCTTCTGGGCTTTCCCATTGTGGAGGATTAGGTTTTACACAGCATACCCACACAGTGCTCAGCAGTTTAGAGCACTGACTGCTCTTCCAGAAGTCCTGAGTTCAAGTCCCAGCAACCATATGGTGGCTTACAACCATCTGTTATGGGATCTGATGCCCTCTTCTAGTGTGTCTAAAGAGAGAGACAGTGTAATCCTCAGATACATAAAATAAATAAATCTTTAAAAGAAAGAGCCGGGCGGTGGTGGCGCATGCCTTTAATCCCAGCACTTGGGAGGCAGAGGCAGGAGGATTTCTGAGTTCGAGGCCAGCCTGGTCTACAGAGTGAGTTCCAGGACAGCCAAAGGCTACACAGAGAAACCCTGTCTCGAAAATACCAGAGAGAGAGAGAGAGAAAGAGAGAGAGAGAGAGAAAGAGAGAGAGAGAGAGAGAGAGAGAGAGAGAGAGAGAGAGAGAGAGATATTTGACACAATGGGATCTGCCCAACTCTCAGGAGAACAGAGAAAAAAAAGAGGCTCTGTATAGAGAGAAGGCAGTTTTAGTGGGAGAGTTGTACAGAGACAGGGTGCAAAAAGAGAAAAAACTAGGCATAGGTGAAACCAGAACAAACCAAAGAAAGAGAAGAAGCCACAAGATTAGAACGGATTGCAACAGTCAGTATTGAGCCAACCAGAGCAATTCAGTCAGAGGCCATGAAAGAAGTCAGATCAGATAAGTTAGCGTGGAAAGAGTTTGAGCCAGCCAGCCAGTGTCCAGAAAGAGCTAGAAAGGCTGAGTTTACTCAGCAGCAAGTCCCAGAGGCTCAGAGGAATGGAGCACAGCAATCAGGCAGTGTCCCTTTTTCCATAGCCCGTATCTAAGCTGCCAGCAGAGGGTGTGGTCCTTCCCACAGCAGAGATTCTGATCAGAAGTGGATTTTCTGCCTGGTGGTGGTGGTACACACCTTTGATCTCAGCAGTTGGGAGGCAGAGGCAGGCAGATTTCTGAGTTCGAGGCCAGCCTGGTCTACAGAGTGAGTTCCAGGATAGCCAGGGCTACACAGAGAAACCCTGTCTCAAGAAAAAAAAAAAAAAAAAAAAAAAAAAAAGCGGGTTTTCTCATTTCAAATTATTTAATTAAGAAAAAATCCCATGCAGATATGAGCAATCATTTGGGTTTTAATTAATTCCAGATGTAGTCAATGTGGTAACTGAGAACAGACATTGCATGATTTAACCAGTTTGCACCAGTTATGCCTTCCTGAGAGCTCTCTCCCATTCTCTGCTCCAGCCCCCACAACCTAACCCATGCCTCGCTTTGATCCTGAAGGGGCAACATAAATCCTATTTGTCTCTATGCAAGGACCAGGCCTCATTTCAAAAAAGGCTGTGAAGCACCAGATTCAGGAATAGACATATGTCCCAGAAACTAAGTCATAAGACACCAGCTCTAAAAACAGACCATAAAGTCCAGAACAAGCTCATAAAACTTCTTCCCAAAAGACAGCCTGGGGATAATCACAAAAATGGGGAAAAATCTTATCTCATAACGGGCCATCTGTGCTGGGCAGCCCTATTTCATCACATGACTCCATGACTCCTATGCTCATCACATAGAAAGGCAGACCACTGACCACCTGTGACCCCCTAGCACCCACCAATGAAATTTTAGATTACCTGGTCCTTCTAGAGAGTTTCCCCTGTTCCCTATAAGAAAGCCTGTGTGCCTTTGTCTGGAGTTGCCATTTTAGGGAATCGTTGACCCCAGCATGGTGGTTGTTTCTGCAGAATAAGTGCTCTGAGTCTGGGGTCTCCCTTTAGCAATTTTCGGACCCTTACACTCTCCCCTCCGTCTCTGGGCATATCTCTCTCCACATTCAGCCCTCCAGTCCCACATTCCGTTCACCCCATGCCTGGGCTTCTCCCACCATTCCTCTGTCAGCTTCCTTCCTCTACATCTTCCCAGGAGCCAGCTATTGTCCTCGGCACTTCCTGCCTGTGGTGCTGAGGTTCACTCTTGCATGTTCCCTCCACCCCACAGTGCCTACTGGAGACAGTGCTTCATGAGGGACCTCAAATACCCCTTCCCAGGCACCCTTAGATCTTTTTGTGCCCTGATGCTTGCACACAACTCTTTCCAGCCTCGCATATGTTGATTCTTTTAGATTCCTGGTGCTTAAGCCTTCTCAGGGCCTGAGGCTCAGTCCTGTTTTCTATGTGTCTGTTCTGGGGAATGTCCCCAAGCTCTAACCAGTAGGTCAGCCATATCCCAACCCTTCCTTGGGAGACTCTAGGCAGGGACTGCACGCCTGAGCTGCACCCCAGCCCCTCCCTGGTGGGACTGGTCTTTCTCCAGTGTTATTGGACAGAGGCCTGTACTGGCTGGTTTTGTGCGTCAACTTGACACAAGCTGGAGTTATCACAGAGAAAGGAGCTTCAGGTGAGGAAGTGCCTCCATGAGATCCAGTTGTGGGGCATTTTCTCAATTAGTGATCAAGGGCGGGAGGGCCTAGTTCATTGTGGGTGGTGCCATCCCTGGGCTGGTAGTCTTGGGTTCTATAAGAGAGCAGGCTGAGCAAGCCAGGGGAAGCAAGCCAGTAAAGAACATCCCTCCATGGCCTCTGCATCAGCTCCTGCCTCCTGACCTGCTTGAGTTCCAATCCTGACTTCCTTTGGTGATGAACAGCAATGTGGAAGTGTAAGCTGAATAAACCCTTTCCTCCCCAACTTGCTTCTTTTTGGGGGGAGGGGAGGGGTTCGAGACAGAGTTTCTCTGTATAGCCCTGGCTGTCCTGAAACTCACTCTGTAGACCAGGCTGGCCTCGAACTCAGAAATCTGCCTGCCTCTGCCTCCCAAGTGCTGGGATTAAAGGCGTGAGTCACCACTACTGCCCGGCCCCAACTTGCTTCTTGATCATGATGTTTTGTGCAGGAATAGAAACCCTGACTAAGACGAGGCCTCTCTGTCCTCTGAGGCTGACATACCATGGGTATGTCGCGGGTTCAGTTGCGCCTGTTTGCAAAGTGTCATCACGGCCGGCCTGTAAGCTGTTGACTTTTTCTCATAGACGAAGGGTTGGGAAGGGTCATCATCTACGCTGGACGAGTCCCCCTCCCCTGCTTCAGATCGTTCATCCATTGCTCTGTAGGTTTCTTGTGGTGAACTTTGGAATGGTACAAGTAGGGGATCAGCCCTCATAGCCTGAAAATTCAGGTGTGGGCGTGGGCGTGGGCGGGGCCTTCCTCCCTTGCAGATGATTGGCAGAACTGTTTTCTAAGTAACACGTGTTCACAGCCTGCTCCTCCCTCTCTGGGTGTTATCTGGGAAGTTTTCCTTCCAAGGGGCTTATTGGCTTGAGAAAGGTGAGCGCAGGACTTGTTTTTGCTGTATTTGGGTCACTCACTCTGTCCCCTTCATACCGGGGACCCTGGAGACTAAGGAGGACCTGGACTAGGGAGCCAACTGCACAGTGATTGACTCTCTCTCTCTCTCTCTCTCTCTCTCTCTCTCTCTCTCTCTGTCACACACACACACACACACACACACACACACTGATCTGAGGAAGCACTGGGCTTGTGTGGGTGCCTCAGCTGACCAGGCAGAGAGGCCTCCCCTGGCTCTTGGGTGTCGAGCAAACGGTGACTTCTGCTGTCTTGGGTTCCTGGGAAATCCCCATGTGTCATTTTCCTCCTTCCCTGCCCCCAATCTCAATACCCCGGAAGTGGCTGATGATGGCCACTTGCTAACCTGTGCCCTATTCTGGAGGGAAAACTCTCTTTTTTTTTTCCCCCACTTTTACCCTGGGCCTGAACCTCAAAGTTGTGCCCCACTTGGTGGTTGAAGGCTGGAGGTGGGGAATCCAGAGGGAATCAAGCTGTACTGTGTGTCTCTGGCTTGGGGCACAGCCTCTCTGGGCCTAATTTCTCATTTTCCTTCTCGCTTTCCTTTTTCTTCCTTCAAGTTTTTTTTTTTGCCTGCCCCCCCCCCCCATCTTCCCCTCCTCATCTTTGTTGTTGTGAGGACAGGGTTGTGACTCTCTTACTGAAGGCCCAGGGGGAAACCCTGGCCTCACTGAGGGAGGCCACTGAGGAGAAGCAGCCAGAGCAGAGTGCGGGTTTGAGCTGTAGGGGCACGTCCCTAGCGGGTCCGTCTGCCGGTGAGGGCGTGGCCACCGTCATGGAACTACTACCGGTTCCACCCCTGGGGGTCCAGTCACGTCAACTCCCTTCCCTCTCTACACCAGCCGAGCGAGCGTCGGGACACCGGTGACCAGGACCTTTCTTCCAGCGTTTTCTCAAACATTGGCCCGAAAGAGCAGGTGGCCCAGGAAGCAACGCCTACTCCAGCCGCAGGGTCAGAGGTGTAACCCGCCGCGCTCAGGCTGACTGCGCCATTTGAGTTAGAACTAGAGCAGTCTCCCAGCCTAATTCCATATTTCTGTGTAGCTTAATATTTTTATTTTGGTTTTGCTTTTGCTTTTTCCAGACTAAGCTAAAGATTCTCCTACCTCTGCCTCCCAAGTGCTGGGCTCAGAGGCATCTACCTGGCCTTAGAGTACATTTACTGTAAACGCATTCTATTTATATTCTAATCAGTGTTAAACCTCAGCAGCTGGTCTCCTGTAGCCCAGGCTGGCCTCTAGCTGCGTCCCTTCCCCCTTCCACAGGCGTGTGCTACCACACACAACTTCCATTTCATTAACTGGATGAGGGGCACACAGCAAGTCCTCCTACTGTGTGCTGGGCCTGTGCAACCACAGGGTACAAGAGGAAACAAAATGTGAGGCTTTGCTTTTTAGGGGCTCAGTTGGAATGTGGGGGCAGCCAGGGAAGAAGACTCCGGTAAAATGAAGGTGGGCTCCCAGTGTCTGAGGTGTCCCTGGACCCTCAAGTCGGAAAGAAAGATAAGTTGCATTCTGACCTAGAGAGGATCGCCACCCACCCCCACCACCCCGCATACCTCCTGGGCACACACAAAATAAATTAAATGCAGTTTTAAAACCCCAACTTTTAAAAAGTTGTATCCCATGCAGTGGGAACCTTGTATCCCATTTGCATGGAATGAATGCCCACTAGAGACTGAGCACAGCCAGTGTGGAGACCTTTCTTATCTACCCTCTCAGCTCCCAGCCTCAGTTTTCCTCATCAACAGAACGGGCTCACCTGCGCCCCTGTCTTTCCTAACTTGATTTGGTTTTTGGAGTTCTTCCCTATGGACTCCTGACTCTCACCAGTCGCTGAGGTCAGGAAAACCTGGGGCTCGGAGGGGTCTGGTGAAGGCCCCCCAAGTCCATTCCTAGAGTGCTCACATCTGACTGAAGACTGAGATTCCTGCGCACCCCTCCCCGTCCCTCGAGAAGCCGCCGACGGACGGGGCGGAACCGTGGGTGTTCCTGAAACCCCAAGGTGCCAATTAAGTCCTGGTGGCCCTTCTGGGGTCAGAGCTTCGGCGGGATGGCAGAGTCAGGCCCGGAGCCGGGGCACGCGTGGCGACTGCTGGCCCTGTGCGGGGCTGCGGTGTTCCTGGCGGCGGCCGCCGCTGGAGGGGCGCTGGTGGCCTGGAATCTGGCGGCCTCGACGGCCCGGGGTCCCCGTTGCCCAGAACCTGAGCAGATGAACGCCACAGTGCGGCCCCCAGACACCGCACCCGAGGTCGAGGAACTGCGGCGGCGGCTGGCCGAGGCTGAGCAAGCCCAGGAGAACCTGGTCTGGCGGCTGCAGCGCGCAGAGGGCGACAGGAGAGAGTTGGAGGCTGCGCTCAAGGACTGTAAAGACAGCCAGGTAGGGGCAGGGGAAAGCCAGAAGTTCCACAAAGAGAGCTTGCTTGCCCATCTCTAGGGCCAGCTCTCCAACGGCTGGAGAGGAAGTACAGCACCACCTCACTTTCCCCTATCTTTTATAAAGTCAGTTCTTCTTGGAGTCTTACTTCTGATCCACGATGCCCTTTGTCCCTGCTGGGACAAGGAAACACAAGTAAAAGCCCCTTGAGCTCTGTGAGATCCTGTGCTGGATCTCTCTGTGCTGCCTGACCCCACTCCAGGCTCCATCGGTCCTATTTTGAGAGAGAGAGACACTATGTCACCTGTAATTAAGACACTAAAGTTGGCCTCTTGGGGGGGTACCAGAGGGACCTCCCTTTTCCTGGGTCACCCACTCAGTCTGTTAACCCTCTTGATCCTACGGCCTCACAACACTGAGTGCTCCAAACCCAGTCATTGGCAGCATGGTGTCACACTGCTGTCCTCGGAGCACAAAGGAGGCAGAAGCAGCGAGATCAGGCCTTCAAACTCCTCTCTGCAGCCTGGAGTGGTGGAGGCCAGCCTGGGCTGCGGCAGGTGGAGGCCAGCCTGGGCTGCGGCAGGTCCTATCTCAACACGAAACAAGTCAAAACGTGGCGGTTTACAATTATTAAACGATGCCCGTGGGCCTTTCTGTGTCTGGCCCAGTAGAGTTTGTACATCTAATTCCTTTGGTGGGCACTGTTCTGTGAGGGAAACACAAGACTTAAAGGAACCTTGTATCCTAGAGCCACGCCCCTAGCCCTCTTTTTACTTTTTTACTTCAATTTTGAGATGGGATCCGACTAAGGTGCCCAGTATGTCCTAGAACCCAGGCTGTGGCCATGCCTGTCTGGAACTCCTGATCCTTCTGCTTCCACCTCCCCAAGTGCAGGGGTGATGGGAGTATTCATTCTGTCCTGTCCAGATGACGTCTGTATCTTAAATCTCAAAACGTCAGGGCAAGCTGAGGCAGAAAAGCCACAGCTCTGAGTACAGCTTGGGGTACAAAACATCAGGGCTCTCATTCCAATTCAGGAACATCAGAGTGGCCTCCATCTGCTCTCAGCCTGCCGGGGAGGAAGGCCTGAGGCAGCAGAGGTCACAACTGCCTACCCAGGGTGTACATCGTAACTGTCCTGCTTGCTGGGAGATGCTTCAAGGAAGCCGGGTCTCTTAAAAGAGGGACCACTGTGAGCCCCGGGATACCAGACATTGTCACCAATCAAGTCTGCCTGAGCTGGTGGCAAGTCTTAGATGGGGTCCATAGAACTAAGCATTCTCTGCTTAGTTTCAGAGTCTAGGTGGAACTCAGTGAGTTTCCTCTCTGACCCTTCCTCCTCCCCGTCCCTTGTCTGCAGAGTCGGCTTCAGACCCAACTGAAGGCCCTGAAGATTGAGATGGACCAGGCCAAAGTCCGAGGCACGCAGATGGGGCTAGAGAACGGAATGCTGACAGGTGGGCTGGGGTGGCCGGGGATGGGTCTTAGGGTGGGAGAGGTTGCAAATGATTCATTTGCTCAGTGCATGGGCCTGCAAGCACCGTGCAAATCATCTAAAAAAGACATTTAAAAGAATTCAAGTACAGGCTGCAAGGGCAAGAAAATAGAAATAGGCCTGCAAAAGACTTGAAACGAACACAACCCAGGCTGCGGCTGCCTGACTCAGCAGGTAGAGAGTTTGCCTAGCATGCATGGAGCCCTAGCTTCAGATCAGTATGCATAAACCAGGCTGGGTGGTGTGCTGTCACACAAGGATCTAGAAGGCTGAAACAGGAGGATATCTGTGAGTTGAGGTCAGCCTGGGCTACATGAGACTTTGTCTCCAAAAAGCAATAAAACGACGATGATGCTAACGATTACAATGAAGAAGATATAAAATCATATATGTGTGTGTGTGTGTGTGTGTGTGTGTGTGTACATACATATATATACACATATATGGTTTTTCGAGGCAGGGTTTCTCTGGCTGTCCTGGAACTCACTCTGCAGACCAGGCTGGCCTCGAACTCAGAAATCCGCCTGCCTCTGCCTCCCAAGTGCTGGGACTAAAGGCGTGCGCCACCACCGCCCGGCAAAGTCATGCATATTTTAAGTTAAGCATGCACATGGTCCACAGACTTGGTCACTCTGTCCCCTGCAGAAGCCTTGGTGCGCTGGGAGGCGACAGCCACTGAGTCCAAGCAACAGCTGGAAGAGGCGCTGCAGCGCGCAGGCACAGCAGAGGCAGACAGCGAGGCTTGTGTTAGCCGCGAGGTGGCGCTGAGGGAGCACATGTGAGTTAAAGGGCGAGCCGTACAGGGCCGCTGGCCAATGACTATGTAGAATGTAGTTCTTTCGGCCAATCTGTATTTCAGGGCGTGGCTTAAGTATAGCCCTCTGTAGGTGGGGAAGGGGGGGATTGCCACGTGGGGGCGGGTCTTGGAGATGAAGTTGAAAGTAGCATGGGATGGTGAGGGCGTAGGTTGTCTGGGGCTGAGGGTCCCCTAGGGTGTCACTTGGGGAATAGTTGTGGGACTCCAGGGAGGGAGAAGCGGGGAGAGAATACAAGTTGCAAGGAAAAAGAGTATGGAAAGAGAATGTCAGTGGTTTGGTGAGGATATTCCAGGGGAGGGACCGGAGCCCCTGGGGAGGGGTCTCTAGGATGTCAGAGTTTGGAAGGGCACGGGGAGCCCTCAAGGTGTAATTCCCCAGATGGACACAGTGACGGGGTGTCAGGAGCTCATAGTACCTCCTTTCTGTAGTTATGCCCTGGAAGCTGAGCTCAGCACCCTGCAGAAAAAGTCACGCCCCCGACCCCGCTCAGGATCTAGGACCAAGCCCAGCATCCGCTACCGCCCGAGGTCTGGATCCACTAAGGGATGCAGGAGGCCACCTCGAGATCCCCAGTAGGATCCCCATGGAAGCCTCGGGCCAAGACAGTCAGGTGTGTGAGAGGCGTGGCTCACAACATCCACGAGCAACTTAACACCCAAGACTCGCCTAGGTGGCAGCACCACAGATTCAACCGACCTCCCCAAGAGCAACCAGTGCTAGATCACCACATAGGGAAACTGAGGCTCATTTGTTCAGGCCCTGATGTCCCTGGTAATCGAGACACGACTTTTATCTCATAGTCAAGGCTGGACTCATCCAGTTGGAGCACGCAGAACTCCAGGTGGGATTTCAACAGAGAACCGAGGTATGAGAAAATGAGGCTTACAAATTCTAAGAAGCCTTGAGGCTCAGGGGCTAGATAAAGATGCCTGGAGTCTAGAAAGCCATCTATTCTGGAGGAGATGAAGAAAAGGGACAAGAAAAGACTGCACAGGGAGGGGACCTGGCTGGGTCACACAACAGGGAAAGGGACTCAAAAGAAACATTGAAAGGTCAAATGATCCCCACCCCCATCCCTCTACTCCCTCCTTTCTCTCTCTTTCCCTTTCAACTGGTCTCCCTCTGACCTCACACTCGCCAAACAGCCCCGGCTGCCCTTGAAGCCCACAGCACCGTGTCCCCCTCAACAACCCTGTGTTTGCTTAATTTCACAGTTTGTGAGCCTTACCACTCATATTAAACATGGTTTTTCTGAGACATCTTCCTATGTATGTGCCTCAGGTTGGCCTGATGAGCACCTTCCCACCTCTGCTGACTTTAGGAACACTTTACCAAGCTTGGCTCGGCTTCACCTTTGAAACCATTTTTGCACATTTAATGTGACTAATACAGAATTTCTGGATATTTCCTATCAAGATTTTAAACTTACTCTTCATTTGTTTCCTTTTGTTCCACGGCACTGGAGGTCACTGAGATAGCACATACCAGGCGGGAGCAATACCACAGACATCTCCAGTCTCTGACCCACGAGTACTGACGCTCCGGGGAGGGGGGCTGGAAAAGAGGCTCATCGACTAAGAAAGCCTGTTGTTCTTGCAGACACCCTAGGTTGCTTTCTCAGCACCCACATCACAAATGTGGGGGACTCTGGTCCCAGGGGATCCAGCACCCTCCTGGGCTACGTTGGTACCACATGCAGAGGTGTGCATATACATACAAGGAACGAGTATATACAAATAAATGAAACATTTTAAACATTTATATGTTTGTCTGAGACAGGATCTCTCTATATAAAGCCCTGACTATCCTGGAACTCACTCTGTAGATCTCAAACTCAGAGATCCAGAGTTCTAGAGTTAAAGGCTTGTGCTACCAGGCTTGGCCAAAAAACAAAAAACAAAACAAAACCTTTCTTTTATACACCCACAAACACAAAATGGAGAGGCTCTTGTCATCTCAGGGCTGGGAGACAAGAAGGCTGAGATCCAGGCCCACCTGGGCTGTCTGGTGAAACTGACAGTCAACAAAAGTAAAAGAAAGCCCAAACTGTTTGTAAACACATTAGGCTGGCTCCACTGTACAGATGCACCTTCTGGAGGTTTGGAGAGATGGCACAGAGTTGAAGAGCTCTGGCTGTTCTTATGGAGGACCCGCATTCAGCAGCTCACAAGCGCCTGTAACTCCAGCTTCAGGGAGTACAACTCCCCCTTGTGGCCTTTGTTGCTACTGCACTCACTTGCTCATAACTACACAGATATATATATCCCTGGAGACTGGAGTTGTAGCTCAGTGGCAAAGGGGCTGGTAAGATGGCTCAGTGGTTAAGAGCACTGACTGCTCTTCCGAAGGTCCTGAATTCAAATCCCAGCAAACACATGGTGGCTCACAACCACCCGTAATGGATCTGACACCCTCTTCTGGAGTGTCTGAAGACAGCTACAGTGTACTGTACTTATTTATAATAATAAATCTTTGGGCCAGAGTGAGCAGGGACTGAGTGAGCAGATTGACCGGAAAGAGCCAGGTCAACAGGAGCGAGCAGAGGTCCTAAAATCAATTCCCAACAACCAGATGAAGGTTCACAACTATCTGTACAGCTATGCTACAGTGTATACTCATATACACTGTATACATATGTATATATATGTATATACATATATATA
>JADRCD010202701.1:0-11492 GCA_019843815.1 Montemys delectorum | reverse complement strand
GGGGGGGAGGAGGAGGAGGAGGAGGAGGAGGAGGAGGAGGAAGAGGTCATCCAAGATGATGGGTGTGAAGCAGAGCAAATTTTGGAAACTTCTAAGGCATTATCTTGATACTCTTTCCATGTATCCTCAGAGCTCTGCTGATGGAATTTAGAATCACCATATTTGTTTCACATTCCTTATAAACTAGCTGCATCCAGATTATGCCCGGTCATGCTGAGCTTCCAGGAATCAGTGGTTTGCTCTGCTCTTGGGTTCTTCTGTTAACTTTAAGGAGTGTGCTTGCTCTTCTGACTTTTCTAGTAGGTCATGATGGACTTCAATAAAAACTGGAAAAGGAGCCCTAACAGCCATGAAATGCTTCCTAAAACCAGCAGGTGGCACTGTGGATACTACAGTGGTGAAAACTGGGATCTAGGCTGCAAAGATAGGGTGGGGGGCTGGAAGGATTAGGTAATGCAGGTGAACCTACCGATCTTGAGGCCATCTTAGACAGCTCTAAGCAGCCCTGGGCTTGCAAAGCTCCTCCTTCCCTACCTCCCTTCCTCTGTTCCCCCTCCTTCTTTTCCCTCGCTCTCTCCTTTCTCCTTCCCCCATCTCTCTCCTCCCTCTTTCTCATTCTCCCTGTCTCCCCCATTCTCCATGTCTCCCCCTGTCTCCCCTCTCCTTTCCTCTCTCTTCCTTTCCCTCCCCCTTCTCTGATTTTCTTTCCACTGGCACCAGCTGATGGCTGCTTAAACTCTCTCTGCTGTGTCTGCTGCTGTCCAGGGCTAAGAAGGAGAAGCAGACTCAGGAAGATGTCGTGAATTTTATATCAACATTTACTCATATTCTGAGACCACGGTGTGTAAATTAGGTTACATTCCATTGTCATGACCCATTGTCCCACTAGGGACATAGGTTAGCTTGGTTTATTTCGTTATATCAAGGTGATCAGGACATTTCCCTGACCTCTACTTGTCTCTGTCATGTGTGGCTAGTTTCTTTAAAAATTTATTCGAAAGAGAATTCTGTAAATCAATTTCTAGAAGACACCTCTTCTCTGAATAAATCCTCATACTTTTCAAAGTTCTCGAGGTAGTTGAATTGAACAGAGACGGCCACAACTATTCACTCTAAGACACCAGCAAAGGCGGAAGGCTTATGGGGTTCTCTTGAAGGCTTATGGGGTTCTCTTGAAGGAAGGAACTTGACATCAAAAGCAACTTTCTCTGTACTTAGACCAGAGGCAAAAGAAAGCCCTAAAGAGGAAATGTAATTGCTCTCAATATGGCTTGCTACTTGGAGGGAGCATTGCTAGTCTTACCATCAACAATATGGCCTCCTCTGCATGGGTGAGCTTCTGTTTTCTGGGGCTCGGTGCTTGCCTTAATGTTTTCTATCTGTTTGCAGTAGTAGAAAGCCATTGTTTCCCAGTGGAGTTGGAGCCCATCTTTTTAAGAGATACCAAAGGGGTTGGAGTCTGAAGGTGGTGGAGCCATTTTTCCAGGGGAATACTGAAAAGGTTTGTGGGTCCAGGGAGAATTGCTTCTGCAACCAGCAGTTGGTCTTTTGTTACAGGAGAGCCAAGGAACTGCAGAGAGGGGGATGAATAACTACAGAACTAGATTTAGAACAAGATGACAGAAGTCAGGGTCTGGGGACCAGTTTCTATAGTCTGAGACTCTCTCCAGTGTCCAGAATCTTCTACATTTCTGCCAGCCCTACGCCACAGGAGCTGAGGCAGGCAGCTAGCAGAGCTGCTGAGACAGGGTGTCGTGAATGGTCACTCCATGTGACTGGAAAGTTTGACCAACTGAGGGGACCTTGGAATGGAAACTGGTTTACTATCCATCCACAAATAGGGCTGCTTCTGACTCACCTTGGCAGGTTTCTCTCCAGCTTCTTGGACACCTTGCCCTCCTGGAGCCCAAGGCCTGGGCAGCCCTTGAGCTGCAAAGAGGAGTGAAAGTTCCCTGTTACTTCCTCTTCTGCAGGTTATGTCTGCAGACACTGGCTCTCATACCCCATAATTACTTTTTCACATTTTTTAATATAGTAACACATGGTTGGGCTTGTGGTATGGGGACCAAGTGATACCTCCGGGCCACGAATGCTATAAATAACTCCAGGGATCATTTTATATGGTTAGGGAAGGAAACTGCTTCTCTCTTAAGAAATTGTTCCAAGAGGTAGGATTTGGGGACCAATGACTTCTATTTTCAAGAGCCCCCTTGTCATCTCTATTTCTCTCTCTATATAGCTCAGAGACCCTTTTGGTATTGATGCATTGGCTTGTCAGCCCATCTTGTATCATGTTTTGGCTTAAAGTAGTTGTTGAGAGCATTTTGTCACACAGAGAGATGAAATTATTTGGGTCAAGCTATGAACTCCTCTCTCCTGAGGTAGCTCCTTCATGTAAACCCTAGTGGGTATTTAGGGCTGGCGTGCCACTGGGTAAAGACCCTCACTTGAGTCAACATTTGAGTAGACAGTAGCATCTCGTGCCACTGACCGAAAACCAAACCAAACCAAACCAAACCAACAACAAAAGAAAACAAAATGGTACATCACTCAAGCAGTCTGATCTTTGAGCTTCCTGGGAAGAACAATCAAGAATATTTTTTTTGTGTTTTAGCAACTTCGGTGTCAAGGAGATTTTCATTCCATGCAACCTTCAGATGTATTTGAAAGCTTTTTGCTTAGTCAGGGATGTGGACCACAGATGATTGCAGTTGCCTTTAATTCTTACCCTTCCTATGTTTCCTTGGCCTACTCTCTAGTGTTCATATAATTTAATAATTAATGATTGAAGTGTTAGGAAAATAGAAACAAGAAATAAAACAAAACAAAAAAACCAAAAAAAACCCAAAACCAAACCAAAACCAAACCCAAACACATATCCTACTGGAGTCTATGCGCTTTATTTATCCCAACTCATGTTGCCACACATTTGCTGTTGTTTTTTTTCTTCTTAAGTTACCTTGGTTCACTTAAAATAAAACTAAAGGCAGGAAGAGGCACATGGGACTCAGTTTACCCTCTGCATCTTCCAGAGTCATCTTGAGACTAGGAGCCGTGAGAGGCACAACTGTAGCACTGGCCAAACTCCCACGGATACCCAGTGCTGTTTTTCAGGTTTTTATTTTGCAAGAGTCCTCGGTGCTGGTCATCTGACAGAGCACAGGTTCTGATGTAGCAAACTGACAACCACAGTTCTCAGGATGCTGCAGCCCTGACTAAAGCAAAGGTTGGTAGTATTTCTTGGGCCCTGTCCCCTGAGCTCTCACAGAAGGACCCCTTGGATAATCGAGATAGCAGCAGATCCCCAAGTTCTAGTTAAGTCATATGTACTCCAAAGTCCCCCAACACAAAGCATTCCACTACAAAGTTGGCCCTTTGCACACGGTGTTTCCAGAAAATACTTGTACCTGTTTTCTGCCATGCTGCATTTTTTGAGATGATTACATGCTTTTGCTCAAGAATGGCATGTCGCCAAAGCCAGAGGTCTGCCTGCTGGAGTCTCAATAGTGTTCATTATGAAGAAGTTTCTATTCCTACCCTGGAAGGAAAAAGCCACTCACAGATAAAGTGTATGATATGATTATGCTGCTTTAGATAACCACAAGTATTACTTCCGACATGATAAGAGATTGCATTCTGTCTCCATTATGCAGGGCTTGGCTCAGCCCTTTTAAGAAGTGGTGGCTTTTTTTGAAGGCCACTTGATCAGTTCGGAACCAGTGGGAGCGTGAAGGTTTATGCAGATAAAAATCAATGCCGGTTTCAGCTACCAGAGCAATGGCAGAGATGGGGAGAAAGGGAGTGGGGTGGAGAGGGGGAAGGGTAGAGTTAGGATAGATGGATGGAGTGGGAAGGGGGTTGAAATCTGGAGCAAAGGGCCCTCAGCAATTCCAGTAGCTATTTGGAGACCTTTTGACTAAGCAGCATGCCTATCAAGATGTTGGGCAACTTTTTTCCCCTGTGCAAATCTCATTAGGACTAAGCTCACCGAGAAAGCTAGAATGCTCTCGGCATCTTGGAAGGATGTATTAACGAGACAAATGTAATTTGGGGAGGAGGTAGGGATTTTAAGACAGGGTTTCTCTGGCTAGCCCTAGCTGTCCTGCAACTTGCTCTGTAGACCAAGCTGGCCTTGAACTCACAGAGATCTGCCTGCCTCTGCCTCCCAAGTGCTGGGATTAAAAGAGTGTGCTACCATGTCTGGCTGGACAGATTTACTTTTAAATAGACAGGAGGGTTAGCCAACACTACAGGATTTTCCTGGAGGGGAGTTATAGGGCTGGTTAGAATTGCTCACATTAAGTTGTAGAACCGAAACTGAATGGCTCTTTGTCACAGCATGGATATTATTGTTTTACCATGAAGGCAGTCATTGATAGAAAAAGCAAACCTTAGGATACCATTCTAAAGATGTGGGCCTTTGTAATTAATCCAAACAAGAAGTGCTAGAATGGCTTCCTAATAGCACAAAACAAGTGGCTGAATTCTTTACTTCTGAAATCTAGAGGGGGAAAAATGAGAGTAAACATTCAAGATTTAAAATAAATCCAAGAGAGGTAGGAGAGGTGGCTCAGTAGTTAAAAGCACTGTCTGCTCTTCTGGGGGACCTGGGTTCATTTCCCAGCACACATATGGCAGCTTACAGATGCATATCACTCCAGTACCAGGGGAATCTAATGTCCTTTTCTGGTCTCTGTGAACACCAGATGCAGACACACAGGTAGACAAAACATCAGTGCAGATTAAAAATAAATAAAATGAAAAGTTTTCTAAAAGTCCAAAAGCTAGGATAATATTTATATGTGTGTGTCCACATATGTATGCTTGTCTATGTAAGAAAAACCTAAGCCCCAATTATAGCAAGAGTGTCATCAATTGTGCCCGAGGAACATGTGAGAGCTCCAAATAAGCCAATGTGAGAAGCATCTGCTTCATAATCAAATATCATGGCTGTTGGATGTCTCGTGCATCCTGAACCTGACAGATGATGCCAGGGATGAGTGGATGGCCTAAGGAAGATAAAAGAGGTTTTGGTCTCTCTAATGTTCTCATCCCTGTTCCTAGGTCACTCATAGTTATACTTCCCCAAGAAAATCCAAGTTCTGTATTTCAGAAGGTCTTGAAAAAAAGCCCACCAGCTCCCTTAATTGGCTATCTTCAATTTTCTTTCCTCCATAAGAGACATAAAATGTAAGGGAACTTGCATCTTTGCTAAGTAGAAATGTGACCACTCAGTCATTGGCAAAGTGCTCGGGGTTATCCATATGGGAAAGGACCAGGTATTAGGATTTAGTCTTTTAAAACTTAAAATATCCCCAGGCCAGGAAGATAATTTTGAGTCAGTAAAGTGCTTTCTGCACATCATAAAGACCCAAGTTAGATCTCCAGGGCATATGTAAAAGGTCTGGCATGGCAGTGTGTGCTGGTGAAGTCAGTGCTGGGGAAGTGGATTTTTGGTGGCTCCCTGGCCAGTCAAGAACCTAATCCATGAGTTCCAGGCTAGCTAGTGTTTCAAAATTATGGTGGATAGCTTCTGAGGAGCAACACTCACTGTTCTTCTGGCTCCCACATCTACATGAACACACATGGGGGAGGGGAGGACAGAGAGAGAGAGAGAGAGACAGACAGACAGACAGAGACAGAGACAGAGACAGACTGAGAGGACACACACACACAGAGACAGATAGAGAGAAAGAGACACTGAGAGACTGAGAGGAGACACACACACACACACAGACAGAGAGAAAGAGACACTGAGAGACCGAGAACACACACACACACACACACACACACATACAGAGAGAGAGACAGACAGACATACAGAGAGAAACAGAGACACTGAGAGACTGAGAAGACACACACACACACACACAGAGACAGAGACAGAGAGAAAGAGAGAGAAAGAGAGAGAGGACACACACACAGACACACACACACACGAGAGAGAGAGAGAGAGAGAGAGAGAGAGAGAGAGAGAGAGAGAGGATATCTAAATGTATTCTGTGCGTCCCTTAAGTCTTGAAGGACATAGGCTGTACAATTCAGACATTTCTGAGATTTCTAGTTCGGGTCATAGTTTGCAGTAGCAAAGTCCCTAGCCAGCTGCTTAACCAATAAAAGCTGTCATGAATTTTTGCCCACCTTTCTCTTCAGCCCAAAATTAAAGCTTATGGGTCTGACCTTCAGCTAGGGCTCTGCCAGCATCCTGTCTATCATGTGCTGTGTTTGTCACATTAGGGAACTGAGAGATTAGAAGCTCCTTAGCCATGGGGCACTGTGAGAAGTCCTCCTGTCTCACTGGGAAGCTCTCGGGTTCTCTATGAATTTGATCCCATCTGTGTGTATTTTAACACGGGGTGGTGGCGAACGTCATTCTTGTCACTTTCCTTTCTCTCTTTAAGTGCCATCTCCTAGAGTTTTCCTCCATTGGAAACAGAGTCCCCGATTTTCTTGGGAGGGATTCAAGAGCTCACCCCACTCTGGGGTTACAGGAGATTTGCTGTTGGTGCTGGGGCTGCCTTCTGTTCAAAGAACTGTGGGTCACATGATGACTCAAGCCCATATGGAGAGATGATGTGGATAAAAGTATTTAGCAAGAGATCAAAAACCAGGCTGCACTTCTAAATGGCTCATGTCTTAGAGAAAGCGCATTGGCCTCTCACCCAGATGTGCTTGTGGGTAACGGTTGATACTGCTCGCAGGTGGCACAGCTAGCTTGCCAGTTATTGCCCGATCCCCAGTGACGGCAGCCAGCTCTTCAGAAATAAGAAATGACTAATGATGTGGGGGAAAGGATGAACCAGGATTAATAAAACTTGAAAAGGACCAGCCTTCAGTGTTTGATCCTCCTTAGGGAAGTGAGGTCTGAGTCCTCCAGTCTTTTCCCTGAGGTGTTCATCTGATTTCTTCAGACTGCGTGGCTGTAGTGGGGTCTAGGCAAGAGCCGGGAACAGTAAAGCAGATGGACCGGAAGCGCCGCGGGTGTCATTTTCACCCCTGAAAGCCCAGGCAGACGCCCTCTCTGCAGTCCATCTGTGAAGAGGCCACGTCCAGGAGCCAGGGTACGGAGGAAACCTTTCATTTTCAAAGCTTGGAGTTTTATGCACACTGAAGGAGATCATTCTGAAAAGACTGACTCCACGATCACGGTGACCCCTAAGGTTTCTTGTTAAGGACTGGAGTCTGGCCTTTTTCTTTTAAACTTGGGACTCCAAATGTCTTCCCTCAAGCACTCTTTAGCAGTCCCACTGTCTGCCGTTTAGGCCCCTTCCTCGGGCTCTCGTTTTACTGGAGGCCAGCGGGGAGGATGTCAAAGAGGCAACAGCAATGTGTACAGGATTGGTTTCTAAAGCTGGGGTGAGGTCTAATGAAGAGAAAAACAAAGGCCAAAAGAGGAGATACTAATTCCAGGTCTCTTTGATAGCCAGGTACTTGGGAGGCCCCTCTGAGCTGTCACTCTGGCAAGGCTACCTCATGCTCTCATTAAAACGCAGAGCTGTGACATTTGGGTCAACCTCCGTTCCCTTGAATTAAAATATCTGTTCTGTTCAGAAACCAGTTCTGGCTGCTTCCAATAGGTAGCACGCCGGACTGACCTATTTCAGGTGCAGAGTTCCTGAAGGTTGCCAGTTTGCTCTTGCTATACAGTCAGGCTCGTGGAAACCTCAGCAAGTTCATCACAGGCCTCCTGAATCAAAGGAGCTCTTAAATGTGCTCTCTGGGACAGTGGGGGCCACGGAGGAAGCAAGCTTTTCCTTCCAAAACTTCTGGCGAACGAGAGTGTCTTTGTATCTCGGGCTGTCTCAGGGTTGCCACACCAGCTCTGTGGCTTGACAGGGTCTAAGTTTGTGTGAATCCAAGTGTATGTGTGTTAGGAAGCACGCTAGGAAAGTGTTAGTGCACTGGGGTCTGCTGTATGTGAGAGATTTATAGACAGATCTCTCCCAGTACGCGGGAGAGGGGTGGGCGACTTTGGAAGAAAGGAAAGCGAATAGTTCATGATCTTGTTCTCTCCACTCGGTAAGTTCTAACCTGCTCAAAGCCTTGGAGAATCCTTAATGCAAACACTACCAGCCTTGAATGAATACGTGTTGCGTGGTAGGCAATCTAATGATGAGCTGTTTAGACTTTCTATGTCTCAGTTTCCCATGCTTCATTGTAAAACCTGCCTCCTAGATTTGTGAGTACAGGTGTGGCAAGGGTACCAAATTGAAATCAGAAAGGGCTCAGACAGTGCTTGGTGCACAGTATGTGTTCAGTAAGTAGATGGTGTTTTGTTGATCCCCTCCCCTCATTTTATGTACAAGAGGGTGATTAAATGTGTGTCATGAACTTCACCGCTGGGAGAAGTTGAATTCAGCAGCCTGACCCTAGAGTCTGGGCCCTCCTTCTTTCCATTCTAGACTATCAGTGACATTAATGCTAGGCTTTATCAAGCGAATGTTCATGAGATCCTTCTCTGTTCATAGGACATGTGCTTTGTAATGACCCTGTCTTTTAGGAATATGGATTAATCCATAATGCATTCCTCTATAATCATCTCAAGAAATTTTCTCTCTATGCAGTGCTAAGACCTGGCCCGGGGCAGCCCTCTCTCACCAGATCCTATGGGCAGGTTAACAGAAAATAAGAGCCTTAACTTTCTTTCGCCTCTTGCATCCTATTTTGCACTCCTGACAGCTGGCTTTGTAAACTAATGATGGCCAACATTTTGCAGCAGGACTTCATGGATATACAGTAGTTAAAATAAGGAACACAGACATGCACACATACATATTTTTCCTCCTGCCTTTTTATCTTAATTGTCCCATCACAAAATAAGAAAAACATTTAAAAACTAGTAAAGAGCCGACAGATGGCTCACTGAGCAATGACGTTGGCTGCCTGAGTCAGATCCCTGGGATCTACACCGTGAAGGGGGAAAAACCAACTTTTGCAAGCTGTAACTGTGACCTCTACTGGCATGCTGTGTGGTATGTGCACCCCACATACGCATCTGCACCCACCCACCAACACATACACGTCAAAATTTTAAAAACTTGTGGAGGCTGAGAGACTGAATACTCGTGAAAACACAGTATCTTCTTTAACAAACACTTTGAATTGCTTTTCCAATGGCTGAGCCATTTCATGAGCAGGGCAAAAAGCCGGCACTCTAAGCACATCCTTGAATTGAGGACCTCTGTCCTGAGAAAATAGCCTATGAGAGAGGGAGAGAGTGATTTGGCTGGGATGATTTGGCCTCAGGTGGCTGCTCAGACTATGAGGACGGTCCTCACAGGCAGGCCCCTTGTTTCTGCTGAAGGCTGAGAAGGTTTAAGCACCGAATAGAGAACTGCATGGGACCGGTGTTAGTCCTCCATTTGCTCCCCTTTCTCTTCATGAAGTCCCAAGAAATCATTCTCAGAGAAAATACAGTGAGACAAGCTCTGAGGTCAGTGTTGAAAGGAAACTGATACATGGGATGATGGAGGGAGCCAGACGACAGCTAGACTTTGCCATTCCACACTGCTGGAAGTGCACATGTGAAACTCAGGCCTTTTCAGGACCCTGTAGCAGGCCTTTCTCTAGTGTGCAAGTGCCAGGAAATTGGATCCCTTTAGCGGCCTCCAATCTAGCTTTATGTACAGCTGGCCTAATATTGAGGCTTCTCTACCCAAGACCATCTCTTCTCTTGGGTGCCTGCCCCTTCTGCCCTGAGCTCTAGCTCTGTGAAGAACTTGTGGTGGCCAGCTGAGGGTCTGTGCAACTGGACCTACAGAAACTCTTGACTACTCTGTAGAGCTCCCTTCTTCTATTTTTGTCTTTGGGCTGATGTCGAAGGAGCCAACAATCACACAGTCAAATGAAAGTCTCCTAAGAGAACAATCCCCATTTGTTTCCCAGTTGGTACTTTGGAGATTTAGCAGGATAATCTTGGATGTACGTCAGCAGCATGAGCAGGAATCGTCTTAATCCACAACAAGGCACAGATGAAATGGGGCCACGCCACTGTGAAAAACACACAAAGAATTTCTGTTCTTTCTCCAGAATTCCAGCTGGAGGAGTGTGTGTGTGATTTCTTATAGAGGGTAGGGAGTTCCCCTTTGGTCCAAGTATCTGCTACAGAGGTGGGACTTCTAAGGGATTCAGCCCTGAGTGTACTATGGCTATTCCTGAACAGAATGTCTACCCCACCCTCTGTCACATATGAGCCCCCTCCCTTCTTCTAACACCCTGGCTTGATACAGCTTCAATTTTTTTTACTCATCTTCTGACCTTTTAACCACACTCACATAAGATTGTGGGCTAGCAGGTGTTTCTGCTTGTTTGCGGACTCTGATGTGTCAGTGAGCACTGGTTGTCTAGAATGTTGCTTTGAGAAGAACTGGGATTAGTGAGAACACCTCTGTAATTAACTAGTACTGTCTGCCAAGACATCTAGATATAAGGGACCATAATTAGCCATATTTTCCTGATATGTTTAATTCTAATTAAATGCTTTTATTTTTTGTAGCCAAGTAAACCAATATTTGGAGAAGTAAAATGACTTTTGTAAGGTCATACCATAAGAGGAGGCAGACAAACAAACACAAAAGGCCGCATCTACTGTAACTTTCCATGCTAGCCTTTTGTATTACTATGACAAAACAGACATATTAAGCTTAAAGGAGAAAATATTGGTTTAGTTCTTGGTTTCAGAAGTTTTGGTCTATGACTAGTTGGTTCTATTACTTTGGGCTCCAGGCAAAGCTCAACATCAAGGTCATGGGGACTCATAGAGGAGGCTGCTTAGCTCACAGCACCTAGGAACTAGGGTGCCTTGGGACCATGGTGACATTCTGCTGTCACTGGCTTTCTCTATTCTCACTGGATGTCTAACCTATGGGATGGTGCCCATCTTCAGTGTAGGACCTTCACCATTAGCCTCTCTTCTGTGGGAATTCTTTGATAGAACACTCAGGCTTGTACTTTTCTCATTTTATATGTACGTCTCAACCCAGTCAAAATGATAATTAAGATTAACCATCATAGGGATTTTCAGAAGATGTTTCTGCTCTCACATGCTACTCTTAATGTGAAGGAAGTAAAAGAATAAATAGACATTAAACCACTAGGAAAAATATTACAGAGAAAGAAACAGTAGATGGGGAACTTTAGAAATGTAGGAAAGGCCTAGAAAGACTGATGTGCTTTAGTAAGGAAGGGCTAGAAAGACTGAGGTTATACAACAGGGAAGGGCTAGAGAAACTGAGGTAATACAGTAGGGAAGGGTTACAGAGACTGAGGTAATACAGTAGGGAAGGGCTAGAGAGACTGGGGTAATACAGCAGGAAGGGTTAGAGAAACTAAGGTAATACCGCAAGAAAGGGCTAGAGATACTGAGGTAATAGAGTATGGAAAAGCTAGAGAGACTGAGGTAATGCAGTAGGGAAGGGCTAGAGAGACTGAGGTGATACAGTAGGAAAGGGCTAGAGAGACTGTGAGGTAATACAGTAGGGAAGGGCTAGAGA
>JADRCD010202700.1:39430-68811 GCA_019843815.1 Montemys delectorum | reverse complement strand
CCATCCATCCATCCATCCATCCATCCATCCATCCATCCATCCATCCACTCACTCATCTACCCATCCATCCACTCATCCATCCACTCACCCACCCATCCTTCCATCCATCCGTCCGTCCGTCCGTCCGTCCGTCCGTCCATCCATCCATCCATGCATCCATCCATCCACCCACCCACCTACCCACATGCCATCTAGCTCTATCCTGAGGATTATCTGGGTGTTTCAGGGAGAGAAGATGAAGCTTTTGCTGAGTATTTAGATTAATGTAATGTTCAGGTCAATTAGGACAGAACTCAGAATAGTGTCTCCACCTCACAATATGACAACATCATCAGAGTAGTTAAGTTTGACCCAGAAACCATGACTATTTGTCGTTGGCTCAGCTAGGAAGTCATTTCAGTCTCATCTGGGCCTACCTAAATATCTGCGCTCAGCTGCTAAGCTGCCAGGAAAGACTGGCTTAAGGTGGTGGCCTCAGCCAGGACAGTCTGTCACATGACCTTTCATTGGAGACAGTCACATTCTACCACTTTTTGCTTCCATATCTCAGTCAGAGTGAATGTCAATAAAACAGCCAGGCAGTGGTTACGCACGCCTTTAATCCCAGCTCTTGGGAGGCAGAGGTAGGCGGATTTCTGAGTTCGAGGCCAGCCTGATCTACAGAATGAGTTCCAGGTCAGCCAGGGCTACACAGAGAAACCCTGTCTCGAAAAACCAAAAAAAAAAAAAAAAAAAAAAAAAAAAAAGTGTAATAACCAGGAAGGTCCTCAATGATCCGTTACCCACCACCAAGATTTGCTTCACCCAGTCCCACCATACAAGTCTCCTGGTGTGCCAGGCTCCAGATGCCAGGCTCACTCTCGCCACAGGGCTTTTGCACACAATTTTCTGCCTCTGTTTGCTTAGCTTTCTGCTTACTCATCTGCTCATTTTGTTTTAAGTTACCTTCCCAGGGAAGGCTTTCCTGGCCAATCTATTTTACAAAGAGACTTCCCTCACCTCCTCTGTCCCTGCTTGAGGTTTCTGTATAGTTACTATCACAGTCATCAAAGTCAATACTTAACCTTCTTCTGTAGCTACTTAGTATCTAGACCATAGTCCATGAAGATACAATGCAAGATATTTTTGTAATTTAAACTTTTCTAGCAACCATATTTTAAAAAAAAGTAAAAAGAAACAGGTGAAATCAATTTTAAGAATATGCACTATTTAATCTAGTATATCTAAAATAAAATTTTAATATGTAATCAATTTAGAGATTTTTTTTTTCTCTAAGTTCATATTAAGACTATGGAGTCTGGCATATGCATAGTTAATTGAAGTAGCCACTTTTCTTATGTGGCAATCCCTGAGCACTGCAGAAGGAAATCACATTTCCACAGGGGTGAGGGGTTTTGACTGTTTTGCTTGGGGCTGGACTCTTTGCACCTAGATTACTTGCACATAGTAGGCATGCAGCCATGCCTCTTCTCAATCTTTATGTAGCCTCAACATTCTGAATGAATGAGTCAAGTTCTGAGTGACAACTAATTCTGTGGCATGACAGAGCGACCCAGAGAGAGCTACTGTGCACTTTGTTCGATCCCCAGCTGCTGGGGCGGAACTAGACTTTGTGCCCTCATCTTGCTACCTCATCTGGCATTGCCATGGTTTCCCGATCCCCCACCCTGCACAGTAGGGATTTAATGTATTACCCTCTTTCACACATCTCCACTCTGAAAATGGATGAGAGGATCAGTGGTTAATCCAAAGCAACAATCCCTTCCCTGGGTTTTGGCTCCAGCGGGGAAATGCTCTTGCTACACCATGGCTCCCTTAGGTGGTGCCAGCTTGGGGTGCTGCTGTTGGCAGATTGCCCTCTGCTGGACTGAATGAGTTGGGGCTGGCAGAAGTGAATAGGTACTCTCATAATCTGGGAGATCGCTCCAGTTCCTGAAAGGCTCCCCCCAGCCCAGTGTCTACAGTTAGCCCTGGGCTGGCCCAGTAGAGGCTGAAAACATTTCTACTTGGTGGGACATGCATCACAGTATGACCCTACCACCTCAGACAGTCGGGATGTCAAAGGCTCATTCTGAGGATGAGAAGCTGGAGCCAGAGATAGGAAGCTATCTGCTCCACTATTCTCTCGAGGGCTTTGTTGCAGAAGAGCAGTCAGGCTGGATCTGAGGCACTTCTTGGTCCAGCTGGGTGACCTCGGGGAAGGGATGCTGGCTTAAAACAACTATGTAGGATTCTAAGAGGTTAGCAGAGGCGGCAAGGACCAGCTAACCCAGGGCTGCTTGGAGAAAGGTAAGTCAGGGCTAGTCACAGGATGCACCAGAGACAGTCAAAGCGCTGACGGAGTCACATGAGAAGGCCAGAAATGGGCCAGGCTGCAAGAGTGGCCTCCAGGATCTGCCAGCTTCGAGAAACCTTCAGCTCTGTGGTTCCCAGGAATTCTCTTCCCTCACCTGCTTCCCTCCCTCCCTCCCTTCTCTCTATTTCTTTTGTTATCTCCCTTCCTGTTCTTTATAACCTTATCTCTCTCCTATCTTCCTTTCTCTTTTCTTTTCTATTTCTACAAATATCCTTTCTCTGTCTTTTTGTCTGTCTCTGTCTCTATCACACACACATACGTCTCTCTCTCTCTCTCTCTCTCTCTCTCTCTCTCTCTCTCTCTCTCTCACACACACACACACACACACACACACACACACACACACACACACACACTAGTGCTAGATGGAATATCCCAGGAAAGTACTGGCTGAGAATGTAACTGACTCCGGCTCCCTCCAAAGGCAAGTAGATACCCAGCGCCCCCATCCTATCCCTAGCTGCTTTATGGAGGATGGGGAGGCCCAGAACAGCAGTGGATCACTATGCTACTGTCTTAAATCCCAGAATATGGTCTGCTCCTGAGAAAAGCCACAGTCAAAGCTCATGTCTGCCACTCTTCATCATTACTGCTCAGCGGTCTGGTCCAGGCAAGAACCCCGGGGGACAGTAACCCGATATCAGATAGCAGTGAGCCCCAAGGGAGGATGTTGTAGTTTGTCCTGACCACATGGCTCAGTTTGGCCTGTGTGTGTACAACCTATGCTCTGCAGCCCCCAGAGGGAGGGGCCTTCTGAACATGCTCTGCTGCTCTGGGCACCAAGTAAAGTGAGCAGTGTTTATGTAAGGTGATCATATCTGGGAAGATGTTGAGATTTGGAGATTTGATTATTGAGTCATAGACACACGAGTATGTGACAAAGGCTGCTCATCTCAAGTCAGCCAGGATGCAGAGAGAGGTGGGACACAGGATATACCTTCAAAGGCAACCCCATTCCTCCAGAAATTCACTTCCTCCAGTCAGGCTCCACCTACCACAGCTTCCTCCACCTCCCGTTCATCTATCCAGTTACGAACCCATCAGTAGATACATCCACTGATGATGTCAGATACTCATGGTCCAGTCACTTCCTTAAAGACCATCTCTGAGTATCCCCATGGGAACAGGCCCTCAGTGCACAAAGCTCATAACACCAACTGATGGCATTTGTGGAACAGGCTCCCTACCTCTGCCGCAAGTTGCATCAGGCAACCTCCTTTCACTTCTTTCTCTAGGCTAGTGGATGGTGACACACACTGACTGATGGCTTATGTTGGACTGGCCACATGACTCTATGCTCAGGTGCAGAAAGTTGGGCCTTTTCTTTCCGCGTCTCTTCGAGGCTAGTCTCCCTGTCTACTTGAGTTATCCTCATTCCCCTGACATCTGCAAATCCACACAGGGCTCAAATGCTGGGAGGCACCGACTTGAACTCTCCCGAAGTCTGCAGCCCAGTGTCGCTTCCCACACATCCACATTCCTGTGCACCCTAGGTCCTTGCTCATCTCTTCATTTAGTGGGGGGCTAGTGTGTAAGTGTCTGTTGCCAGGTGCCAGGATGGGGGTGAGTGAGGAGACCTCATTCTGACCTCATGTCACACCATAGCTGGACTCCAGATGCTCTCCAGAAATTGTGCTGTTCTGTCTGTAGAGTGAACAAGCACTGGCAGACCCCCCAAAGGCTTTAAATGGAGGGAAGGTGTTTCCTTTTGTGTGATTACATCTTGTCCCTGACCATCCTCCTCTCCAGACTCCCTCTCTCCACGCCCAGGGAACAAATGGAGTCAGGGCACCAGCCCTTGCTACTAGCTGGAGGCTTGCTGCCTAATTGCCTCGACCGTGGACAAATCCGCTCCCTCAGTCCACACAGTCCCCTCTCCCTGCAGTGTTTTGAGAGCTGGAATCCAGGTCCTTGGGTGAAGCTGAGCTTTTCATCAGAGATCAAAGCCTGGCCCTGGGGAAGCATCAGAAAGCTGCTCTGGGCTGTAAAAGACCCCTTTGGGCATATCGCTTCCTGTTTAAGCCTCCATTGGACAGGGAACCAAAATATGGAGAGGCAGGAAAGCAGACATCTGGCTGCCCAAGAGGCTCAGCCTGGAAATCGGCCTCTTAGGGCAGATCAGAGCAGAACAATAGATACCTGGAGCAGGCACTGAAAGCTGGAAGAGCAGCCCAGGCAGCTGGGTTCTGGGCAGATGGCCCACTTTCATTTTCCTATCTTCAATTTTCCTGGTTTGTAGTCAAGTAGTTGCTTAGAAATGTACCCCAGACTCCCAGGCTGTCATTCACGACACTCCACAGGGTACCCTTCCTCTTCTTTCCTGTGGCACTTCCCCCAAACATCTACTTCTGAATGAATCACAAGGGATACATTCCCTCATCCCAGGGAGTCCAAGTCTGAATGCCTCCCAGGATGCACTGAGAATACAGGAAACAGGATTCCAAACTGTGTTGTCCCAGGGAAAGGGGGCTCCTGGAATCAATGTTGGGGAGCTCTGATGGGCTTTCATCTCCTTGTACTATGGCTCATGTGCCAGGCCTTCAGTCCCCGAGGACCTCAGGCTGTGTCCCCTGCTGCTTTGCTCCTTCCGCTCTCCAGCAGCACCAAGGCCATCTTGGTTGGGGCGAACCCATTCACAAGTTCACCTATGGTCAATCTACCACACACAAAAGGGAGCAGAGGGTGGAGCTTGCAGGAAATGTGAGTCATCTTGTGGAGAGCCCAGAAAGCCACCTCTCCCCTGCTGGCACCCACTCTCCTCTGTGGCATCTTCCGTGATCAGGAACTTGGGTGGGGGGAGAACAAAGCACCTTCTGAAAGATGCCCTTCTGATGTGGACTTCAACCTCTCTGTCAGAAGGGCTTTGCCCCTTTGATGACAACTGTGACCACTCACCTGCCCACAACTTGATTTCCATCTGTTCCTCATGCCAGGTAATTTGAGGGGCCTCACAGCCACTCCATCATCAGGGGCCATCTCATCAATACAAAGAGTCTAAACGGTTCCCAGCACTCTAGAAATATCCGCCCTTCCTTCTATCAGTTAAACTCTGTTAAAGGCAAGGCCTTGAAGCCTTTTCCATGGGGATTTCTAAAGATGCAGTACAATTTGTCTTGCTAGAGAAGCCATCACTTTGGCATGTCCTTAGACTTGTTCTTGATCTCAGGCCAGAGAGAGGGCCTGGAGCTGTTGACCAGCATAGCCCGAGGGCTCTCGATACATGCCATCCCTTGGATGGCACCCCTACATCTTTCCGCATGGATGTCAGAGGTAGATGACTTGACAGCTCACGGTCACTTCCTGAGGCAGGAATAGGTGCCTTCCTAGGGGAGCTTGGGAGATGCTCGGCAAATCAGAGGGGGAGGGGGAAGGCCACCAAGGGCCATTCCTGTTCAGCTGTCAGGTCTGTAGAGGATCCATCTCTGAGGAGACGATGTGTAGACATGGATGGGTGTGTGCAGATCCTGGAGAGGAAGGAGGGATTCTGTACCTGGCAGAGCAGAATGTGAGTCTCCAGGCTAGTCCCAAGTGCCTGAGAGCCCTAGGACACATCACCCCAGCTTTCATGGACTCGAGGCCCTTCCTTACCTTTGGAGTGAAGGCCTTACCATAATGATCGCATTTAGTTGGACTATTTGACAGTATCATAAAGAACCGATTTCCTTACCAGCTGCTAACCTTTCCATCTCTAAGATGAAAGTTTTTCTTTTCCTTCTTTTTCCTGCCTGGCTTTCCCTCCTTCTCTTATTCCCTGGTTTCTCATGGAGTCTAAGCCTCTAAAAAGAAAGTTCCTTTGCCAAATGGTGTTTGCCCTGAAAACACTGCCTTGGTTAGGGTTTTACTGCATGAACAGACACCATGACCCAGGCAACCCTTATGAGGACAACATTTAATGGGGGCTGCTTACAGGCTCATCGGTTTATTATCATCAAGGTGGAAACGTGGCAGCATCCAGGGAGGCATGGTACAGGAGGAGCTGAGAGTTCTACATCTTCATCTGAAGGCTGCTAGCAGAATACTGGCTTACAGGCAACTAGGAGTAGGATTGTAAAGCTCACGCCCACAGTGACACACCTACTCCAACAGGGCCATGCCTCCAAATAGTGCTACTCCCTGGCCCAAGCACATACAAACCATCACACACTCACTTCATAGCTTTTGTTGGAGGTAAAGTTTGTGTACAAACAAATGCTAAGCACACTAGGCAAACAGCCCAGGTCAAGCACGGATGGATTGGATTGCTTGGGAAGAGCTTGGAGGGCTCCGAGGGCTCTTGTCACTGCCCCAGCAGTCAGGGGTGGACAGGAATGACAGTCTGTGAGGGAAGTAGGCACCGTTGGGTATAGAGAGCAGCCATAGAGAGCTGAGGGGCAGGCAAGGTCCCCGGGTGACTTGAAAAGATGAGAGAGAAGGTTACACGGCTGGGGGTAGGGAGGGGAGAGAGGGGAGCACTTGGTGGGACAGCATGTTCAGAACCAGGCTTTAGGAAGATGTAAGTGGCAGTCCCTGGGACACAGGCTCTTCCCACCTCTCACTGCCCATGGCCATGTCAGATGTGCAACATATGCTCAATATTACAGCCTCTTATGGTCCTCTCAGTAAGGGAAGATGGCATGGACCAGATGAGGTCTGTCCAGTTGTGGGGCCCTGGAGCCCACCATGTGTTTGGTTCATCAGAATTTTCATGTGCCTTCTACTTGGCTTTCCTGTGAATGAGAGGAGAGGCCAGCTAAGAAGGTATTCATTTCGGAGCTCCTTGTTAGCAGCCTACCCAGGCCACAAGTCAACATGAGGGCCAGCTGTACCCGTGCAGACAGGTACCCTGACTTCTTACATGGAGCCCTGGCACCATATCTTAGCTCTGTCTGTCCTTGGAAGTGACTCGCCATCGGCTCTGTAGAGGACTGGGTCTCTGAGCTGCTGTGTGAGCTTTACAAAGAGTTCACCAAGCTCCACGAGTGAGGCTGGGCCCTTCTTTCCTGGCTGCTGGGCCCTATTCCCTTTCTGTACCAGCATGGTACCTCTGGGGAGGGGTCTCTCTGGCCTTCACCTCCAACTGACTTTTCGTTGGGTTATGTTCCACCGCTAACTCATTCCCTGTTCTGTCCCAGAGCTGATGGGGAGTGACCTGGGTCAATGAGCTAAGAACAGCAGGACACCAGACCCCCTGAGAACCTGCCTGAGCAGGAGGGGACGGGCTGCCAGCTTCCCGAGAGGCCCTAGAGGGTCTGGCCTGGTTTCCATCCTTCCCATCCTCTATCCCAGTTGTGCCTATTCTTGGGAGGAGTCTGGGAAGGTCTAGTCCAGGACAGCTAGATAGCCTGTGACGAGGCTTTAGGCTGACCTGTTCCTGAAGTATCCACGAGTGTGAGTGTGTCTGCCTATCTGTCTGTCTGTCCATGCCTGAAGGAACTTCTGCTGGTCTTCTGGGACTTCAGTTCTGAGCACTCTGGGGTCTTAGCTAGGCTCCTCTGCTCTCTCCTAGGTCACATTCTGATCGCACTGTCCTCATCCACAATTCAGAGACGACTTCAGACAAAGCAAGGCATCCTCTAGGCATCCTGGTCCTGTCTCGGCTTTACCCCTTTATTAGTCAAACCATCTTGCTACTGTAACAAAAGCAAAAGCAGCTTGTGAAGGAAGGGTTATTTTGGCTCACAATTGAACATGGAGGGGAAGCCATGGTGCTATGAACGTAGGGGGCTGGTTACATTGTTTACAGTCAAGAAACAGAGAAGGAGGCTTGCCCAGTGTCTCCTCTCCTTCTCCATGGAATGGTACCACCCACAGTTAGGGTGGGTCTTTCCAGCTCATGTCCAGAGAGATATTTACATGGTGATTCTTAGGTGCATCAAGTTGACAGCAAAGATGGACTGTCACAACTGTCGTCCGTGGGAGACCCCATCCGGAACCCCTTGGACTACTCAAACAAAATACCATAACATGGGTAACTTATAAAGAATAAACATTTATTGTTTTGGAGTCTGGAAGAGCAAGGTCAAGATGCTAGCAGACACAGTGCCGAGCCAAGCACTCTTTCTTCTCATAGATGGTGCTTCCAGCTGTGCCTTTACACGGTGAAGGGGCCAGCTAGCTCTCTGGAGTCTCTTTTCTAAAGACATTAATCCCTTTAAGAGAGCTAATCACCCCCCAAAGGTCCTACTTCCTAGTCTAACTACCCTGGGGATTGGGATTTGAACATACAGGCATTCAGACCCCAGCCTCTTGCATGGCTGGTCAAGGTTCCTGGCTCCCTTGCCTCTCTCTGCCTTATGTTCTCATTCTAGCTTTTAAAAGGAGACTTCCAGACTGAAATCTCCATCTGTCACTCACCCTGAGGGGTGTGTCTTATGCAAATCAGCAAACCATTTAGACTTGAGGCTTGGTTACTGTTATCTCGGTTTACCTTCCCACAGCCCTCTGCCCTATGTTTTCTAAATCTCCCTCTTCTTTCCCTGCCCCCACTGTGTGGATTCTGCAGCCCTCAGATCTACTCATTCTCCAGCTGCTGGCTTCTTTGGGCTCCTTGCCCGAGAGGCATGAGGCAGCTAGTTCCTAGGGCACCTGTCGTGTGTACCAGGTGAGCTGCAGGTGAGCCATACACCTGTGGGCTTCCCTGCGCCCAGCTGTGCAGGGCTGACCTGGGCCTCCCAGCCTCTGCTCTGCGCATGCATCTCTCGAGCCCAGCCCCTACTGTCAAGCACCACTCCCGGCCAAGTCTCAAGAGGTGGTAATTGTCAGCATCAATTTCCAGAATCCTAAGACACACGTTTCCCCCTTTCTGATAGTCATTTGTGTCTTATAATTGATGTGTTTATTTAATATGGTGGGATTTATTTTGTTTATTTCCTCACTCACAGAAAATGTTATTTAGCTTGTGATGAATCTTTCAGTTGGTGGCATTTTAACCCTGGGGAAATATGATAAATGCATAGAATAATCAGGGACATCTGGAAATTATTTTTTAATGGGACGGAATGACTCTAATGGGAAAAAATGCGGGTAGATGACTAAAGGGCGGCAGGGAGGGGACTTGGAGATGTCACAGTTGTTCAGATATGGCTGGCTCTTGGCTTGTCAGAGACTCCAGATTCCCCCGAGTTTCACTGTTGGTTTTGGAGACTGAACAGGGCAGCTGTTCACAAAGACGACACGACATAGGGCTGAGTTCCGCCGTTCCCAGCTTCTATGTTTCAGTATAGACGGCGAGGCCCCGGAACTCCCAGGGGACAGAGGTGACTGCAGGCAGAACTTGCTTTGGGGTTGAAGAGCTTGCATTTTATGGTCCTCCGCTGCTCATTCTGGTGGCGAGCATCTGTATTCCCTGTCACACGCACCAGCTAGCGGCTGCAGGAGCGAGAACCTCCCTCATGGAGCAGGAGGGTCTGTGGGACGGGAGGGCAGCGGCTGCTCTGGCAGCCAGACAGGCTCCAGCGGGGCAAAGGTAGAAGACACTGGCCGGCTGGCCTCATCTGTGCCTGCTCTGCCCTTGTAAACTCCAGGGCTCATCCATCCGGGGACGCTTTACTCCTCTCCTTCTCAGTCAAGTTTAAGCCAATTTGAGTTCAGTCAGCCCCCACCCCTTCGTCCCTCTGTTTCCCCTCCCCCATCTCCTCCTATAACCAGACAGACACCCAGGCACTCACTGAGCATCCACACCATTCAGGATTTAGGGAGGACTAGAAAGTATTCAGCTTTAATGCCAGGCTATGGCGCTCGGCATCCCAGGTAAGAGGGGTGGGGCTCCTCATCCCATCTGAGGGAAGGCCCTGCGGGAAAGGCTGGAAGGCTGTGCTCTGTGGATGGCATTGACCTCCTCCTGCGAGCTGCACCCTCCGCAGGGAAGCCACGCACCACAGAATACACCACATGGAAAGCGTCAGAAGGGCAAAACCATAGCTGACCATGGACACTTGTATGAGAGCATTCTTCGACTGAACACACAGTAAAAGAACATTTTTAGGCATGTTCTTACATATATTTAAAGTGAGTTTTACCCATCTATTGGTGAGGAAAGTTAAAACTATCTGTGTGGGCCTCACATAATTCTGTGGCAGTGTTGGCTTTAGTCTCATCAATATCCTTTAAAAATACAAACAAACAAACAGACACACATCTCCATTTCTTTCTTCTGCTCCTGGGCAGGGCTTTCTTTCTTTTTTCAAGCCCTTGCTCCGCCCCCTGCCCCCCATCTGCTCCTCCTCTTTTGTTGAGTGCGTTGATGGATGGGGACTTGAGAAGGGGGGAGCAATGTCTGCCTTCTTAGCCTCCAGGTTTTGGACGCTCTGATGCCATTATTCCCAAGGCCGAGGGACCTGACTTGTCCAAATGCTCGTGGGAATTGAAGTTTCCCATAAATACAGGCAGAGATGGTTTTTATTTTCATTTTGCTTTTAAGATATGCCCATTACAAAAATCTACAAGGTGTGTGTCATTGACAAACTTCAGTATGAGATGACTTTGGCCATACACTCTGCCCCTACCCGACCCCCTCCAGACTCAGATACCCCAAGGTCCTATGCCTCTAATTCTTTGGAACTAGGCAGTTACTTTCTGAATCATGTACATTATTATGTAAATTCCAGACTAAGCCATTGGGTTGCTATTTGTTGATTTTAAAATTCCTGGCCCTTGTTTATGTTCTTCAGATGATTTTTTTGTCCTAATACAGCTTATTATTTGTGTTACGGTTGGTACATATTGTTTAGCATTGAGCCAGTAGTGTCTAATAATTATACTCACACAGCTTTTTATTTCCCTGGCGATGGTCCCTGTCCCTTTAGGGCTGCTTTGCGTCTTACAGTATTTATATTCTTACCAAAGTCTCTGTCAATGTGTGAAATGCCTTCAAATACAATTTCCCATTCTCCTCTCCTCCAGACAACCTTTCGGATTCCCCGAACTGTCTGGAGTCCTGAGCAGCTGTATGCTTGGGAACACGGCACTTCTTTAGATTATGGCCTCCTATTTTATTGCTTTTCTTTCTTGGATTTTTTTTTTCTCATATAAAAGTATGCTTTCTCTGTTCTTTTTTACCTTTCTTCAAAAAAAAAAACCCAAAAAAACAAACAAAACAAACAAACAAACAAACAAAACAAAAAAAAACCCAAAAACCTAGTCGTCACTGGATTGCCTGCTTAAGTCATAGTAGGTCTAGAAGCTCTGTGCACATATGTGACCCGTAGCTTTCCAGGCAGTGGGCTTCAGGATACAGTGGTGCCTACACATTTTCATAAATTGGCTTATTTTCATTTTATGTGCATTGGTGTTTTGCCTGCATGTATGTCTATGGGAGGGAGTCAGATCCCCTGAAACTGGAGTTACAGATAGGTGTGAGCTGCCACGTGGATGCTGGGAATTGAACTCAGGACCTCTGAAAGAGCAGCCAGTGCTCTTAGCCACTGAGCTCCAGCCCCTCATTGGTGTGTTCTGAACCACAAGAACCTGTGGGAACAATGACTTTCTTTGAATCCCCCTAGTCCTATTTCCAGCCCCAGTGTACCTGTGTAGAGTGCAGAGCAATGTCACATACCAAGTGACAGACGAGAGCAGGGAGTCCCAAAGCCCCATAAACATTCACCTGACCCTGTTTTCTTTATCTGTCCCCCTGCCTTCTGTCCCTGGTATCCCCTTCCCTATGCACCAAGACATTTCTGGGAGGATGGGAAAGGGAGGAGCCGTGGGTGTAGCTGCCCAGTGGGCAGACCCAACATCTCTCTGTTTTCTTAGTCTCACACTGTGTCCTGCCTCCATTCCTGACCCTCCTATCCTCCCCCCTCATGATCTTTCCACTGTTTGTTAACTGATCCTTTGGTAGGTGCTGGGTTTCTGGTTTCTCGGCTTTGTTCATCCCCCCATCTGCTCTCCAAACAGAGACAGTTGACATCTGTTGCCTGCTGGTGTCCTTGCTCTTATGTTAGTGAGGATCTTTCTGCAGCACAGGCCAAGTCTGATGGCTACCTCACGGCAGGACTCCTCTCCATCAGGGCGTCTTGCACAATTTTGTAATCCAGCTCAATTCTAGTCACAAAACACTGGAGCCTTAGTTTAATAAAACTGGCATCCAGCTTATACCTGGATTTGTTTGCTTTAAAGTAAATTCTAATCTTACAATAAATGGATTGGTATTTTATTTTTTATTAAACATTTTAATTTTAAGCCCCTCTCCCCACTTTGAGACAAGACCCCTCTATGTAGCCATGGCTGTCTTGGGACTCCATATATAGACCAGGCTGGTGTTGAACTCACAGATACTCATCTGTCTGCCAGAGTGCTAGGATTAAAGGCCTTTGCCAAGTGCTGGGCCTGATTGGTATTTTGAAAGGTCATTTTCTGTGTGATCCTTTCCTGCTTAAAACTGTAACACAAAAGTTTTAGCTGCTTATGCTGGAATAGAGCTTCCTCCGTGTCTCAGTCAGGGTTTCCGTTCCTGCACAAACATCAGGACCATGAAGCAAGTTGGAGAGGAAAGGCTTTATTTAGCTTACTTCTACATGGCTGTTGATCACCAGAGGAAGTCAGGACTGGAACTCAAGCAGGTCAGGAAGCAGGAGCTGACGCAGAGGCAATGGAGTGATGTTCCTTACTGGCTTGCTTCCCCTGGCTTGCTCAGCCTGCTCTCTTATAGAACCCAAGACTTCCAGCCCAGGGATGGCACCACCCACAAGGGGCCCTACCCCCTTGATCACTAATTGAGAAAATGCTCCACAGCTGGATCTCATGGAGGCACTTCCCCAACTGAAGTTCACTTCTCTGTGATAACTGCAGCCTGTGTCAAGTTGACACACAAAACCAGCCAGTACAATTGACCCCTTGTCAACTTGACACACAAACACATCACTATTAAGCCTCAACCCTTATGTTTTTATTTATCTCTAAAAGTCTCACAGTCTTTATATATTAAAAGTTCAATCAATTTGAAATGTTCAATATCTTTTAAAATTCAAAGTCTTTTATCTGTGGGCTCCACTAAAATACATTTTTTTTTTAAAGAGGGAAAAATATCAGGGCACAGTCACAATTAAAAGCAAAGCCAACTGGGATCTAACTCACGATTTTCTGGGCTCCTCCAAGGGCTTGAGTCACCTCTCTAACTCTGCCCTTTGTAGCATACATCTTGTTTTCTGGGCTCCAGATGCCTGTACTTCACTGCTGCTGCTGTTTTTGGTGGTCATTCATGGTACTGGCATCACCAAAACACTGTCATCCGTTGTAACTAGGCTTTACCAATAGCCTCTCATAGGCTCTCTTCATGGTGCCAGGCCTCAACTCCTTTGCATGACCCCTTCAGTCCTGGGCCATTAATTGCAACTAAGGCTGCACCTTCACCAATGACCTTCCATGGCCTTTCACTGTGCTAAGCCTCAGCTGCTCTTTAAGACCCCTCGTGCTGTCAAAACCAGTACCACCTGGGTGACTCTTACACATTACCAAGTCCTGCTGCAGCACAAGGTACAACCTTGGCTATCTCTGGAACACAGCCTCTTAGTGCTCTCAGAAAACACTTCCCAGAAGATGTCACCTTAATGATGCTGGTCTCTTCTCAATCACCACTAATTCCTTAGCTCCAGCTAATCGGCATCAACAGTCCCAGTAATGCAGTTTTCATTTTAGTAGTTCTGGTATCTTGTTAATCACAGCTGATATTTTAGCCCCAGCTAACCAGAACCACAGAATCTTCACAATCAAAATAACATGGCCCTGATAAGAGTCTTTAATCTTTTCTCTGAAATTTTATAAGCCAGGCCTCCATCTCTGCACTGTTCTCAACATGGTCTTTCAAGCTCTTACAGAACAGCCCACAGAGTTTTTAACAGTCAGTGGCTGCTCTTCTAGCTCAAAGTTCCAAAGTCCTTCCACAGTCCTCCCCAAAACATGGTCAGGTTGTCACAGGAATACCCCACTTCTGGTACCAATTTGTCTTAGTCAGGATTTTTATTCTTGCACAAACATCATGACCAAGAAGCAAGTTGGGGAGGAAAGGGTTTATTGAGCTTACTTTCACATGGCTGTTGATCACCAGAGGAAGTCAGAGCTGGAATTCAAGCAGGTCAAGAAGCAGGAGCTGATGCAGAGGCCATGGAGAGATGTTTCTTGTTGGCTTACTTCTCCTGGCTTGCTCAGCCTGCTCTCTTATAGAACTCAAGACTTCCAGCCCAGAGATGGCACCACCCACAAGGGGCCTTACCCCCTTGATCACTAATTGAGAAAATGCCCCACAGCTGGATCTCATGGAGGCACTTCTCCAACTGAAACTCCTTTCTCTGTGATAACTGCAGCCTGTGTCAAGTTGACACACAAAACTAGCCAGTACACTCCGTAAAGTCCGGGGCTTGCCTAGGTCACCGTAAACTTTCTCTGTGTACAATTTTCTCACAGGTCCCTCCTTCTTACCCTCAGGTGATGCACCAGCAATTCAGAAATCGAATGGGAGGAGTCTAATTCAAGAAGGCCAAGCTGGCTTTAGGGGTTCTTAAAACCCTTTGGCGCCTGTCACTTATTAAAAAAGGCTGCTTTGCTTCTCTGTACACTACACTTCCTCTGCTAATGCACAGCACACAGAATCTTTATAGAGTAAAGCTGTAGATCAGCTGTGTGAGGAAGGTCCAGGTTGTCCAGGGATAGGGACTCCGCTCACGTGGGAGAGCCCTCTGCGAGTCCTCATGGAGATCTCTGTCTTCTGCCTCTACAGGTGCCCCCTTTCAAAGGTCTCAGCATCCTCACGCTACCTCCTGCCGCCACTTCCACCTGGGGCCTCCGCAGCCGCAGCAGCTAGCCCCGGACTTCCCGCTGGCCCACCCCGTGCAGTCGCAGCCGGGCCTCAGCGCCCACATGGCCCCGGCCCACCAGCACAGTGGCACACTGCACCAGTCGCTGACCCCGCTGCCCACCCTGCAGTTCCAGGACGTCACAGGTCCCTCCTTCCTACCTCAGGCCCTGCACCAGCAATACCTGCTGCAGCAGCAGCTCCTGGAAGCTCAGCACCGCAGGCTCGTCTCGCATCCCAGGTCGGCAGGGGCGGGGCCGTGGAGGGGGCGGGGTAGGGCGGTGCAAGGCGGGGCGGGGCTTCTTTCAACCAAGATTGGCTGCAGTCACAAAGTGGGTTGTTCAGGGGATGGCTTTGGCATTCATTTAGGTCAGATCCTAGCGTGATCCCTCACATCACCAAAATTCAGGGTTAGGGGTTGGGTAAGCAATGGTCAGTGATGCTCGCGGTGGACTTTTGTTGCGTGGGAGATTTGAGGTGTCCCAAGTTCTCTCCAGATCTCATGGCGGCCTGATTCTATTTTCCCCCAAACCATACCAGAGTACCAAAGGAAATGGCTGGTTCCAGCTTTGGCCTCCAAAGGGCCAACGTCTAGTTGGAAGCTAGAGTTGGAGACTGTGGCTGTATGCCATGTAACTGGATAAAATTAGTCGCGATCAACTATCCTGATCAAATATCACACTACCTTTCTCTGAGTTTCAACAGTAAAGAAAAAATGGATTAGCATAGGTGGCTGCTTCTCGGTCATCTGGGTTTCAGGGCCTTTTTTCACACTAAATTAATGACTGCAAAGAATCTCTATGAG
Organism: Montemys delectorum; assembly: GCA_019843815.1. Classification (NCBI taxonomy): domain Eukaryota; kingdom Metazoa; phylum Chordata; class Mammalia; order Rodentia; family Muridae; genus Montemys; species Montemys delectorum. The sequence goes on along the minus strand of JADRCD010202700.1, from coordinate 52,884 downwards.
TTTACCACGTTAGAAATTTTAAGCTATCTGTTAATTCATTGAAAATAACAATAGATACCATATGCTTTTTTTTTTTTTTTTTTTTTTTAGACAGGATTTCTCTGTGTAGCCCTGGCTATCCTGGAACTCACTCTGTAGACCAGGCTGGCCTTGAACTCAGAAATCTGCCTGCCTCTGCCTCCCAAGTGCTGAGATTAAAGGCGTGCGCCACCACTGCTTGGCCTAAATTTTTTAAATGTTCTTTTAAATTATTAATTCTTTTCCTTTTAATGAAAATAGAATTTTTTTTCAAACATGGCCTCCCTTCCTTCTACTCCTCCCAGTTCCCCCTATCGGGAATCTACCCCCTTTCTGTCTCTCATTAGAAAACAAACAGGCTTCTAAAGGTGGATAATAATATGATATAACAAAATAAGGTAAAATAACAAAAAAATAACAGTTGGAGTTAGACAAAACAAACCAACAGCAGGAGAAGAGTCCCAGAGAAGGCGCGCAAGAGTCAGATTTCTCACTGGTTTGCACACTCAGGAATCCCATTAAAAACTGTTAAATTGGAAGTCCTAATATACACACAGAGGGCCTGGTACAGATCTGCTCAGGCTCTGTGCATGCTGCCTCAGTGTATCTGAGTTCATCTGAACTTTGCTCATGTTGATGTCGAGGGCCTCTCTCTCCTGGTGTCCTCCAGCCCCTCTGCCTCTTCCAAGGAGTCCCCTGAGCTCAGAGGGGAGGGATTTGAGCTCTGGGTTCTGAGGTCTGTTCCCTCCTCACCAGCATAAGGCATTATGCAAAGGCCTCTGTATTTGTCCTCATCTGTTACAGGGGGATGCTTCTCTGATGATGGCTGAACAAGGCATTGATCTATGAGTATGGCAGAATGTCATTAGGAGTCATTTCATTGCTGAGTTGTTTTTTTTTTTTTGGGGGGGGGGGCAGTAGTATTTTAGTTTACCCTGGATCCCAGGGCTACTGGTCACCCAATCAGTGATGGGTATGGGTTCCATCTCTTGGACCGGAACTTAAACCGGATGTTGGTTGGTTACCCCCACAAGCTTTGTGGCATCATTGCACTAGCAGATCTTGCAGACAGGACAGCATTGCAGATCAGAGGGTTTGTGGCTGGGTTGATGTCGACATTTCTTTTGGTAGTGTGCCGAGTACCTTTCTGTAACAAAGACACTAGCATGGAAGGATGAAGGAAGGCTCCAGGTAGGCATCAGATCAGCTCAGCCATGTTCAGTGGGGTCTTGCTGTCAGCTTGTGGAATGCAACCTGTGGTCTTGACAACAGCCTGGGTTGTTTGGGGATTCACTTTGGCCAACAACTCAATTATACGTAACCCAGTCCTGGTACTGAAAACTTCCTTTGGTGACAAGAGATGGCCAGCTTGGGGGGGGGGGGTCTGTCTCCTCCATTATTTGGCAATTTCATTTAGATTTCTTTCATATATGTATGTATTTTAGGAAGCTTTTACTGTATTAAGTTTCCATACCACTCCTCAAATGACCCATAGTTTTAGGTGTTTGCTTTCCCTCCCTCGTTACCCACTCTCCCTTTACTTGATCCTACACTTCAAGCCCCATACCTACCATCCACAGCTAACCATTCTATTTATCTTTCCTAATGAGATCTATCTGCCCCCTCTTCCACCAGCCCCATTCTTCATACCTGCTCTCTGTGGTTCTCTGGATTGTAGCTTGGTTACAGCTATTATCCACGTAGAAACGGATACATACCATATCTGTCTTTCTGGTCTGAGATACTTCCCCTAGGATGACTTTTCTACTTCCACTCATTTATCTGCAAATTCCATGGTTTCATTATTTTTAATGGCTGAGTAATAACTCCAGTGTATAAACATACCACTCATTCTTCTGTTGAGGGACATCTAGGTTGTTTCCAATTCTGACTATGAACATGGTTAAACAAATATCTTTGTGGGAGGATGGAGCATCCTTTGAGTACCTGCCCACATCGTATAGCTAGGTCTTGAGGTAGATCTATTCCCAGCTTCTGAGGAACCTCCACACGATTTCCATAGCGGCTGTACAGATTCTCGAGCCCACCAGCGATGAAGGAGTGTGTTCCCCTTGCTCCACATCCTTGCCAGCAGGAGCTGTCACTTGTCTTGTTGATCTTAGCTTTTCTGACAGGTGTTAAGATGAAATCTTCTAAGTAGTTTTGATTTGCATTTCCCTGATGTCTAAAGATGCTGAACATTTTTTTAAGTGTTTCTCAGCCATTTGAGTTTCCTTTTAAAATATTTTCTGTATAGACCATTTTTAATTGAGTCATTTGTTTTCTTGATATCTAGTTTTTTTCTTTGTCCAAACGATGGTGTCCTTTGCTGAATGGAGGCTTTTCAGTCTCGTGAGGTTCCACTTAATCATTGTTGATCTTAGAGCCTGAGCTATGGGTGTTCTGTTCAGGAAGCCTTTTCCTGTGTCAGTGAGTTCAAGGCTGCTCTCTGCTGTCCCTACTATCAGGTTCAGTGTATCTGCTTTTAGGCTGAGGTACTTAATCCATGTGTAGTTGAGTTTTGTACAGGGTGATAAGTATGAATTCATGTGCATTCTTCTACATGCAGCCATCCGGTTTGACCAGTACCGTTTGTTGACAATGTTATCTTTCTTTCTAGTGTGAATTTCTGGCTTCTTTATAAAAAAAACAAAACAGGTGTCTGTAGCTGTGTGGATTTATGACTGGGTCTTCAATTCAATTCCACTGATCAAAGTGTCTATTTTTGTACCAATGCTGTGCTGCTTTAAATTGCCATAGCTCTGTAGTACAACTTGAAATCCGAGGTAGTTACACCTCCTGAAGTCCTTTATCATCTAGGATTGTTTTAGGCTCTTCTGGGTTTTTGTGTTTCCATATGAAGCTGAAAGTTCTTTTTGAAGATCTTTGAAGAATCGTGTTGGAATTTTGGATCTGTAGATTGCTTTTGGTAGGAGAGTCGTTTTTTCCACTATGTTAATCCTACTGATCCATGAGCATGGGAGATCCTTCCATCTTCTGTTATCATCTTCAGTTTCTTTCTTCAATGTCCTAAAGGGATTTTGTTTGTTTGTTTAATCACACAAACTTTGTTAGAGTTACCCCAAAATATTTTCTATTTTTTGAGGCTACTGTACAAGGCGTTGTTTCCTTGATTTTTTTCTGTTTGTTTATCATTTGTATAGAGGAGGGTTACTGATGCTTGTGAACTAATTTAATATCTAGCTACTTTGCTGAAAGTGTTTATCAATTATAGGGGCTTCCTGATGGAGTTTTTAGGGTCACCTGTGTATACTATCATATCATCTAAAAATAAAGATACTTGGACTTCTTCCTTTCCTATTTGTATCCCCTTGATCTCCTTCAGTGGTCTTGTTCTAGCTAAGATTTTAAGCACTATATTGAATAGGTATGGAGAGAGCAGACAATCCTGTCTTGTGTCCAATTTTAATGAAATTGCTTTGAGTTTCTCTCCATTTATGTTGATGTTGGCTATGGACTTGCTCTAAACTGCCTTTATTATATTGAAGTATGTCCCCCGAGTCCCTAATTGCTCCAGGACTTTCATCATGAAGAATATTGGACTTTTCAAAGGTCCTTTCTTCATTTAATGAGATGATCATGTGTTTTGTTCTTTCCTTTCAGTTTGTATGTGGTGAGTTACATTTATTCATGTATGTTGAGCCATCCCTGTATCTTTGGGATGAAGCCTACTTGATCATGGTGGATGACTTTTTTGCTGGACTCTTGGATTCAATTTGCAAGTATTTTATTGAAAATTTTTACATCTATATTCATAAAACAAATTGGTCTATAATGCTCTTTCTTTGGTGGGTGTTTATGCGACTTGATATCAGGATAATTGTGGTCTTGTAAAACAAATTTGGCAATGTTCCTTCTGCTTCTATTTTGTGGAGTAATTTGAGGAGTATTGGTATTAACTTTTCTTTGAAAGTCTGGTAGAATTCTGTGCTAAAACCATCTGGCCCTGAGTTGTTTTGGGCCAGGAGACTTTTAATTACTTCTTCTATTTCATTAGGAGTTGTAGGTTTAAATTGACTTATCTGATCTTTGATAAATGGTATCTAATTGGAAAATTATCCACTTCTTTTAGATTTTCAAATTTGGTGGAGCACAGGTTTTTAAAAATATATCTCTATGATTCTCTGGGTTTCCTTGGTGTCTGTTGCCATGTCTTTCTTCATTCATTTCTTTCTTTCTCTCCCTCTTTCTTTCTTTCTTTCTTTCTTTCTTTCTTTCTTTCTTTCTTTCTTCTTTTTTCTTTCTCTCTCTCCCTCCCTCTCTCTCTCTCTCTCTCTCTCTCTCTCTTTCTTTCTTTCTTTCTTTCATTTCTGTAGATTTGAATATTCTTTCTACCTTTTAGTTAATTTGGATAAGGGTTTGTCAATCTTAATGATCTTCATAAGGAAACAACTCGTTTCATTGATTATATTGTGTTTTTTGTTTGTTTGTTTATTTGTTTGTTTCTATTTTATTGATTTCAGTCATGAGTCTGATTATTTCTTGCCATCTACTCCTTTTGGGTGTGATTTCCTCTTTTTGTTTTAGAGCTTTCTGGTTGCTGTTAAGTTAGTAGTGGGATCTCTCCAATGTGTTTTTAAATGTAGGCACACAGTCCTGTGACTTAATTGCCCCTTAGGACCTCCATTGTGTCCCGTAAATTTCTGTATGGTTCATACTCATTTTCATCTGGTTCTAGAAAGTCTTTAGTTTCTTTCTTCCTTTTTTTTCATTCTTTTTTTTTGAGACAGGGTCTCACTATGTCTCTTTGGCTGTTGTGGAATTCACTATATAGACCAGGCTAGCCTTGAACTCACAGAGATCCACCTGCCTTTGCCTCTTGAGTGCTGGAATTAAAGGACTGTGTCCTTATATCTAGCTTAATTTCCTAATGTCTGTCTTGACCCATTTTTCCTTCAGGAATGAGTTGTTCAGTTTTCATGAGCTTTTAAGTTTTCTGTTGTTTCTGTTGCTGATATCCAGCTTTAGCCTGTCACCACAGATTAAATAAGATGTAGGGTGTCCTTTTAACTTTCTTGTATCTGTTGAAACTTGCTTTGTGTCCGAATATGTGGGAAGTCTTAGAGACAGTTCCAGGAGGTGCAGAGAAGAGGTATGTTCTTTTGTGTTTGGATGAAATGTTCTGTAAAAATTTGTTAGATCCATTGTTTTATAATGTCTGTTGGTTCCAGGGTTTCTGCATAGTTTTTGTCTGTTTGACCTGCTTATTGGTATTCAAATATCCCAACATCAGTGTGTGAGGGTCAATATGTGACGTAAGCTATAATGGTGTTTCTTTCTTTCTTTCTTTTTTTTTTTTTTTTTTTTTTTTTTTTTCTGACAAGACATTTATTAGCTCCTGAATGGTGTTTCTTTTGTGAACTTGGGTGCCCTTTTGTTTGGAGCATAGATGTCAAGAATGGCAGTGTCCTCTTGGTGGATTTTTCCTTTGATGAGTATAAAGTGTCCTTCCCTATCTCTTCTGATTAGTGTTGGTTTGAAGTCTATTTTGTCAGACATTAAAATAGCTACACTAGCTTGCTTCTTAGGTCAGTTTGCTTGGAATATCTTCACCCCCCCCCCCCCTTTTTACCTTGAGGTAAGGTCTATTCTTGATGTTAAAGTGTATTTCTTGGATGCAGTCGAAGGAGGGATCCTGTTTTCACATCTTTTTCACATCCATTCTGTTAGTCTGTGTCTTTACTGGGAACTGAGACCATCGATGTTGAAATATCAATGAACACTCAATGACTGTTATTTTGTTGTAGTGGTGGTATATATATATGTGTGCAGTGTGTGTGTGTGTGTGTGTGTGTTTTCCCTCTTTGATTTTCTGGTCTGGGATTATTTGTTCCTTGTGATTTCTTGAGTGTAGTTAACTTCTTTAGGTTGGTGTTTTTTACCCTCTACTCCTCCTATAGGGCTGGATTTCTAGATAGCTATTACTTAAATTTGGTTTTATCAGAAATGTCTTGTTTTTCCCATCTATGGTGATTTTAAGTTTTGTTGAGTATAATAAGTAACCTGGGCTAGCACCTGTGGTCTCCTAGGGTCTCTAGCACCTCTGATTTTAAAGTTCCCATTGGGAAGTCAGTTGTAATTCTAATAGGTCTGCATTTACATGTCACTTGGTCTTTTTCCCTTGCAGTTTTCAACGTTCCTTCTTTGTGCTGTATGTTTAGTGTTTTGATTGTTATGTGCCAAAGGAGATTTCTTATCTAGTCCAGTCTATTTGGTGGTCTGTAAGCTTCTTGTTCCTTGGTGGATACCTCCTTTGTCTTAGTCAGGGTTTCTATTCCTGCACAAACATCATGACCAAGAAGCAAGTTGGGGAGGAAAGGGTTTATTTAGCTGACTTCCACATTGCTGTTGATCACCAAAGGAAGTCAAGACTGGAACTTAAGCAGGTCAGGAAGCAGGAGCTGATGCAGAGGCCATGGAGGGATGTTTCTTACTGGCTTGCTTCTCCTGGCTTGTTCAGCCTGCTCTCTTATAGAACTCAAGACTTCCAGCCCAGAGATGGCACCACTCACAAGGGGCCCTACCCCCTTGGTCACTAATTGAGAAAATGCCCCACAGCTGGATCTCATGGAGGCACTTCCCCAACTGAAGCTCCCTTCTCTGTGATAACTGCAGCCTGTGTCAAGTTGACACACAAAACTAGCCAGTACAATTGACCCCTTGTCAACTTGACACACAAACACATCACTATTAAGCCTCAACCCTTATGTTTTTATTTATTTCCAAGATCTAAAGTCTCACAGTCTTTATATATTAAAAGTTCAATTAATTTATATTGTCTAATATCTTTTAAAATTCAAAGTCTCTTAACTGTGGGCTCCACTAAAATATATTCTTTTTTTAAGAGGGAAAACTATCAGGGCACAGTCACAATCAAAAGCAAAACCAATGTCTGGGATCCAACTCACGATCTTCTGGGCTCCTCTAAGGGCTTTGGTCACTTCTCCAGCTCTGCCCTTTGTAGCACACATCTTGTCTTTTGGGCTCCAGATGTCTGTACTCCACTGCTGCTGCTGTTCTTGGTGGTCATTCATGGTACTGGCATTTCGAAAACAATGCTGTAACTAGGCTTTATCAATAGCCTCTCATAGACTGTCTTTATGGTGCCAAGCCTCAACTCTTTTATATGATACCTTTAGTCCTGGGCCATTAATTGCAAACTGAGGCTGTATCTTCACTAATGGCCTTTTATGGCCTCTCACTGTGCTGAGCCTCAGCTGCTCTTCATGACCCTTTCCTGTTGTCAAAACCAGTATCACCTGGGTGGCTCTTACACACTACCAAGTCCTGCTGCAGCACAAGGTACAACCTTGGCTATCTCTGGAACATAGCCTCTTTGTGCTCTCAGAAAACATTCCCCAGAAGATGTCACCTCAATGATGCTGGTCTCTTTTTAATTACCGCTAATTTCTTAGTTCCAGCTAACCAGCATCAATAGTCTCAGTAATGTAAAGTTTTCACTTTATTAGTTCTGGTATCTTGTTAATCACAGCTGGTACTTCAGCCCCAGCTAACCAGAACCGCAGAATCTTCACAATCAAAACAACATGGCCCTGATAAGAGTCTTTAATCTTCCCTCTGAAATTTCACAAGCCAGGTACCTATCTTCTGCACATTTCTCAACATGATCTTCCAAGCTCCTACAAAACATCCCACAGAGTTTTTAACAGCCAGTGGCTGCTCTTTCAGCTCAAAGTTTTAAAGTTCTTCCACAGTCCTCCCCAAAACATGGTCAGGTTGTCACAGGAATACCCCACTATCCTGGTAGCAATTTGTCTTAGTCAGGGTTTCTAGTCCTGCACAAACATCATGACCAAAAAGCAAGTTGGGGAGGAAAGGGTTTATTTAGCTTACTTCCACATTGCTGTTAATCACCAGAAAAAGTCAGGACTAGAACTTAGGCAGGTCAAGAAGCAGGAGCTGATGCAGAGGCCATGGAGGGATGTTTCTTACTGGCTTGCTTCTCCTGGCTTGTTCAGCCTGCTCTCTTATAAAACTCAAGACTTCCAGCCTAGGGATGGCACCACCCACAAGGAGTCCTACCCCCTTGATCACAAATTGAGAAAATGCCCCACAGCTGGATCTCATGGAGGCACTTCCCCAACTAAAACTCCCTTCTCTGTGATAACTGCAGCCTGTGTCAAGTTGACACACAAAACTAGCCAGTACATCCTTCTTTTGGTTAATAGAGAAATTTTCTTCTATGATTTTGTTGAAAATATTTTCTGTGCCTTTGACTGGGTTTCCTCTTCCTATTATTTCTTCTCCTTCCATTCCTATTCTTCTTCTTCGTTTTTTTTTTTTTTTTCCAAGACAAGGTTTCTCTGTGTTGCCCTGGCTGTCCTGGAACTCACTCTGTAGACCAGGCTGGCCTCAGACTCAGAAATCCACCTGCCTCTGCCTCCCAAGTGCTGGGATTAGAGGTGTGCGCCACCACCGCCCGGCTTATTCCTATTATTCTTAGATTTGGTCTTTACATAGTATCCTAGATTTTCTGGTTGTTTTGTGCCAGGATTTTTTTTTAAAAAAGTTATTTAACATTCTCTGTGACTGAGGTACCCATTTCTTCTATTGTGTCCTCAATGCCTGAGATTCTCTCTTCATCTCTTACTATTCCAGTGCTGAGCCTTGTCTCTGAGGTTCCTGTTTGATTTCCTAAATGTTCCACTTCCAGATCCCCTCAGTTTGGGTTTTCTCTAATGATTCTGTTTCCACTTTTAGGCCTTGAATGGTTTATTCCTTCCCTTCCACTGTTTGTTTGTGTTTTCAGAGATTTCCTTAAGGGATTCATTCATTTCCTCTTTGAGGAGTTCTGCCATATTCATACAGGCGATTTTAAGGCCTTTCCCTTGTGCTTTGGCTATGCTGCACTTCTCAGGGCCTCTTGTGGCAGGCTTGTGAGCTCTCCTGGAGACACATTGCCTCTCTGTTACTGATTGTGTTTTTATGTTGGTGTCTAGGCAACTGGGTTCGGGAAGATTGTAATTCTAGGTGCTGATGCCCTGCCTTGTCTTTGGCGATTGGGTGTGTTGTTCCTTGGTTTCTGTTTCCTCTCTGGCTCTTAGGTGAGTGTGGTGGCTGTGTGCTGCCAAGTAGGAGATTCCTCTGGGATCCTGACAGATGTGGCCTCTGGGAGTTCCAGGGAAAATGTGTTTCTAGGTATGGGGAGCTGACACTTAGGGATGGGGATGGGCTAGGAATGGTGCTCAGGGTGTCTACAGGGGAAAGGAAAGCAGGGCGTTCCAACAGGATCTGGTTAACCCTCTGGGAATAAGAGATGATGAGAAGAGACCACAGCAGATGGTCTGTTAAAGAGCTGAGGGTGAGACTGGGGGATTGTATCTGGAGAGAGGATGGACAGGTGAAGATCTGCAGTTAGCTTATCTGCTTCCCTGGCCGCAATGGCCTGTGGGCTCTCAGGCCTATAACATATTCATATGAGAAAGGGCTGCGTGTTAATTTATTGAGAACCACTTAAAATGTATCTGTGAGTCTCTGTGGCACATAGCTTAAGAGAACTTCTCTGCGTCCTCATTTCTGCTTCTGTACTAGATCTTGAAGAGTCCTATGTCACAGAGTTTCTAGAAAGTTTCACTGTTTGCCTGAAAGAGAGTACAGAGTGAAAAGGGAAATGGGTTTTTCCTCTCAGGCTACCTGGAAAGGCCCTCCAGGACTCCTAAGAGAGCTAGGGGGAACCGAACCACTGCTGGGCTTGGTCAGAGATAGGTGACTAGAGGACTGGGCTAGCTGGGACAGGGTTGTATGAGGTCAAGGAGAAAGGCTGCCATGACTTAGTGCGTTCAGGGAGGCCTTCCTGGAGGAGACTAACTCTGACCTGAGCCTTGAAAGCTAGGAAGAGTGTGGTGGAGAGAAGAACACGGTGGTAGCACATGGATGGATTTAGGAAAGCAGCTTCTGCCCACCTGGGGACACTCCTTGGTGTCTGGGAACTCCAATTTCTGTGAGGGATAGCAGAGGGGGGCATCCATAGTAGGTGGAGGGGGTATCACTCAGAGCTCCTGGGAGCTTGGCTGGCTCAGGCAGCCTTTAACACACTGGCCATCCTTGCTTCCTGTGCAGGCGGAGTCAGGATCGAGTGTCTGTCCACCCCCACCGCCTTCACCCCAGCTTCGACTTTGGCCACCAACTGCAGACACCTCAGCCCCGGTATCTGGCTGAGGGCACTGACTGGTGAGTCTCCAGATGCTGGGGAGCATAGGCGGGAAGGAGGGAGAGAGGGAAGGAGAGAGGGAGGGAAGGAGGGAGGGAGGGAAGGAGGGAGGGAGGAAGGGAGGGAAGGAGGGAGGGAGGGAGAGAAGGAAAGAGGGAGGGAGGGAGGGAAGGAAGGAGGGAGGAAGAGAGAAAGAGATGGAGGGAGGGAGGAAGGGAAGGAAGGAGGAAGGAAGGGAGGGAGGGAAGGAGAGAGGGAGGGAGGGAAGGAGGGAGGGAAAGAGGGAGGGAAAGAAAGAGGGAGGGAGGAAGGGAAGGAAGGAGGAAGGAAGGGAGGGAGGGAAGGAGAGAGGGAGGGAGGGAAGGAGGGAGGGAAAGAGGGAGGGAAAGAAAGAGGGAGGGAGGAAGGGAAGGAAGGAGGAAGGAAGGGAGGGAGGGAAGGAGGGAGGAAAGGAAGGAGGGAGGGAAGGAAGGAGGGAGGAAGGGATAAAGGGATGGAGGGAGGGAAGGAGGAAGGAAGGGAGAGAGGGAGGAAAGGAGGGAGAGAGGGAGAGAAGGAAAGAGGGAGGAAAGGAGGGAGAGAGGGAAGGAGAGAGGGAGGGAGGGGGGGGGGGAGGAGGGGAGGGAGGGAAGGAGGGAATGGGATGATGGCATCAGATCCATGAAGTTTCTGGTTTGCATCACTTTTGAATGATGCAGGTTAGTCCTCAGTCCACTGAGCTTTGGAGTCTACTTCATCCACCTGCAGGGTTTGGATGCAGGAGCTTGCTCAGTGGAACTGGACGCTATCCTGTGCCAAGACTGGAGCTCAGTGTTCATGATCCTGCCAGAAAGGAGGGAGACAAGATGTGGAGTGTTTCCTAAGTTCAGTCGTACTATAAACCAGTGGACTCTAGAATTCAGAGATGGTCAGGGAAGGCTTCCTGGAGGGGGTGGAGGGAAGAAGCCGCAGAGAAATGATGGAATGTGTAAGAAAGGCAGTTCAGAGAGCATGACTTGGACTGAGGTTAGAGGTAAGCTTAGGACTCTGGACAGAAGCAAAGGAGGAAGTGGAAAATGTCATTGTGTCCTAGTGACAGGTGCCCTAGGAAGCCTTTCCATTGCCTGTACTTCTGGGACTTTGCAGCCCATTCAGGGACTTCTAAGGGTGCTTGGCAGAACTTGACAACTGCCGGGCTTGCTGATAGATAGGGCCCTAGGCATTGGCGACTAACACATGTAGCCCAGGAAAGATCTGGTCTTCAAAGAGGGTGACTAGACCCTCTCAGGTACTTTAAAAACACACGCAGTTTACTGAGTGGTCACAGGTAAAGGACAGCATGCCTGTCGTGGGTTTCTGAGTAGCTATTGCTAAGATTTCTTTCCTGGAGAAACAGCACTCCCATGCATTTCAAGTTCCAAATGACAAACCCAAAGTTTGATTTCACCCAAGTTTGCCCCTGAGAACCAATGAGTTTGTTTATTGGGCTTCTGTATAGTGTAGAGATGAGGAGCAGTTTACAGGATTATGTGTGACCCAAAGCAGCTGCACTGGGAAGTGTGGTGATCCGCTCCATCCTCCTACTGGGGGAATGTCAACAGTCCACAGCCCCTGTCATGATTGATTGGGATACAGGCACATCTGATCTCGGGAAGGTGGAGGCAGTTTTGTTCGGAGGATAGTGGTATGCAGCAGTAGTTTGGTAAAGATGTCCCAATCTAAAGAGGGATGCACATAGACACATGCATTTATGTGTTCATGTAGAGATACAGAAGCAGATAGCCTGTAATGCTGAAGTGTATCCTGGAATTCTTTGGTTTTCTTGTAACTTTTAGATAAAGAATGCAAGATAGTTGTGGTGGGGCGAGGAGAATATTCCTTAGTGGAAAAAGAGGGACAACCGTTTAAAAGCTGTATCATCTTCCACACCTTGGGTCAGGAAAGCTGGTTCGAGTGGGGTGGCTCTGGGAGCTCCTTCCGTGATAGCTGAGAAGGATACACAGCATAGTTTTTGCTGGCTGCCCGCTTCCCGTGCTCCTTTCTGGGCGCCAGGAAGAGTGTTGTAAGCATTTTCTGTTGTCTCCCGTCTTCTGAGCAGTCTCAGGTGCTCTCTGTTAAACTGAACAATCTCCTCAAAGATAAATCACACTAGTGCCAAATTCAGCCTAGCTTTTTCCTAATTAGTAGATTCAAATTAGGGAGATTTAATTGCAGTCTGGATTAAATCCTGTCCCACAGCAGTCAAGTCAAGTCAGTTTGATTTAATTCGGCACACACGGAGCATCCAGAGCCCTTGATTTGAACACAAATACAGGGTCCCACAATGTATGTGGGATTACTTGGGTGGCAGACAAGGGTCACCCCTCGAGGAGACAGGAGCAGTGAGGTGCATCAGCCCGGTCTGTGTCTTTCCTATTCATCCAGACCTGGTCTGCTTTCTTGTTCCAACCTTTCTGCATTCCCAGGGGTCCCATTCCCTGCTGCCCTGAGGAACATGAAAAATGAGGGTCTGGGAAGCTGGTCCACATCTCACTGTTCTGTGCAGACCCACCCTGGGCTCATTCTGCTCGTCTCATTCCCACTAGGGCAACAGGTTCCTCTCTCTTGTAATGAGCTCTGCTTCAGCAAGAGTGGGCCCAGTGGTGAGAAGGATATTGGGGATTTGTTTGTTTGTTTTTGTTTATTTATATTTCTATCTATCTATCTATCTATCTATCTATCTTTTATCTATCAATCATCTTTCTATCATCTATGTATCTATCAATCAATCTGTTGCAACTGCCAGCGGCTACATACGAACAGGGTCTCTGGCTACATACGAACAGGGTCTCTGGAAGAGAGGAAGGGACCTGGGGGGAAATAAGGAAATTGGATGGAAAAAAATGGGACCGAGTCATGGTTCTGATCAAGGTCCAATGTGTATTATCCATCTGTGAAACAAACAGGTAGGGAAAACCCCTCCCCTAGTCCACCAGGATCCCATGGCTAAATTAGCATCTTGTTGTTCGGTCCCAGAGGCAGGTCAAGCAGCTCAGCAGGGCATAGCTCCTAGCAGGAACTTTGAGGCAGAGAAGTGGCAGGAACAAAAGAGCTCTCTTTTCTTTAGGAAACCTCACCCTAGGTGGGGTTGCTGTTTTGTGGCAAGGGCAAGGTCTGAATCAGCCTTGGGGAAGGTGACATCAATCAATCTATCTATCTATCTGTCTGTCTGTTGTCTGTCTATCTATCTATCTATCTATCTATCTATCTATCTATCTATCTATCT
>JADRCD010202700.1:20000-39420 GCA_019843815.1 Montemys delectorum | reverse complement strand
TCTATCTATCTATCTATCTATCTATCTATCTATCTATCTATCTATCTATCTATCATCTGTTTGTCTGATTACTTGTGCTAACTGTATCCCCATCTTCCTCTATGAAGCACCCTTACCTGCAGGAGACGGCCTGGTAATTAGCCAACAGAAAAATGCACTGTAGGAGAGGCTCCTCTCACCCTCTGCAGGAACCTCCTTGGAGGGAAGCGCTTGTCTGCAATAGCTGTCACCCATCCAGTTCTTTTCTTTATACCATCAGAAGCCATTAAATTCTGTTCTGGGTCACTGTAAGGGCTTGGCTTCAGGCCTGGTTCAGCTCCAAGTTTAAGGCTCTCCTGATCTTACTTTGAGATATCTATCATGCCTTTCCCGATCAGTTCTCCAAGTAGAAGTCCTGGCTTAAAGGTGAGGCAGGAGCATAAGGCTTGGGAGATAAATCTTAGACAGCCCGCTCCCTGTACCCATGCCTACAACCTGGCCCTCAACTGAGCCACAGACCTTGTCATGGTCTATGATTCAGTTCAGTCCCAACTCTGACTCCCAGGATGGACTGTGCCCAGCTCCACCTAATGACAGTTTTGCAGGCACCTGTACCCTACAGGTAAAGCATGATGGATTGTGAGGGCCTCCTGCTGTTCTTTCTCAGAGGCAGCCCTGTTTCTACCAAGTCAGTGTTCTTAACCTCTGAGCCATCTCTCCAGCCCTCTAATTTTCATTATAACCAGTTTTGTTGGCTTTTTCTGTGAATTATGGGGCGGGGAGAGGTTGAAGTCTACAACTATAATTATGTGTTTGTTTCTTTGTTTCTTTTTTTTTTTCTTAAACAAGATTGTTTTATCTTGTGTTACATTTTGCCCGCCCATAAGGGCATCCAGAAGAGGGCATCAGATCCCCTAGAACTGGAGTGTCAGATAGTTTATAGTTGATAGGTGGGTGATGGGAACTGAACCTGAGTCCTCTGCAAGAGCAGCCGGCACTATTAACCATTGATTCATCTCTTCAGACCCTATTTGTTTCTTTGAATTCTGTCAGTTTTTGCTTCACTTACTTTGATTTGTAAATATTGGGAATATAGATTTCCCATCTATTAAGAATTATACGATTGTTATGTCTTCGAAATGAAGTTTCTCACAGTTGTGTTTCTCACAGTTGTGTTTCTCATTGGCTATGGTCCTTAGGTCCTGTTTTGCTCTGCCTAACACTGACATGGCTGCTCTAACTTTCTTTCAATGGTACTTGCTTCTTCCTCCTTTTTCTTCCCTTCTGATTAAAATAAATAAGTAAAAGCTTATTTGTTTTTTACCTTTTTTAAAAAACTGAAAATAGAATCTTTTCTTATACAATAAATCCCAACCACAGTTCCTCCTCCCTCCACTCCTCCCCCTCCATTTCCTCTTCAGAAAAGAGCAGCCCTCTAACAGACAGCAGCCAAACAGGGCAAAACAAAATACAGTAAGACAAGGCAAAGCCCTCATATCTAGGCCGAACAACAAAAAAATTAAGGCAGAGTTTTGTTATATGTCCCTGACTGGTCGAGAACTTTCTAGATGGACGTCAAACCCATAGTGCTTAGCCTGCCTCTGCCTCCTCTGAGTGCTAGGATTAAAGAGAATATGCCGCCCTGGCCAGCTACCTTTCACTTTTTTTTCTGTCTTTGTTTTTAAAATAGCAAGTAGTTGGCTGTTGTTTTCCAGATAAAAATCTGTGTTCTTTAGTAGGAGTATATGGGACATTTACATTTATTGTAATTACCCACATAGTTAAAGCTGAATGCACTGTCTTGTGCTTCGTTTCTGTTTACCTTGTCTTCTTTTTCTATAGTGTGCCTTCTTTTGGATTGATTGTTAGGAATAAATGCTAGGATGCTAGGCTCACAGTTGTGTCACTATTTTGTTTATTTTATTAGTTTATTAATACTTAGCTTACAAATATGGTAAACAGAGTATATTGCTTTGTGTGAAATGGAACAATATACTAAAAACTTTACATCTACATTTTTCCTCTTACATTCTTTGCTGTTCCTTCTATGAGGGTATATATATGCATATATATGTGTATATATGCATATATATTATAATTGACACAATACTAAAAATTTTGCTTTAAACCAGTGGTTTTAATTAACTTAAACTGAGGTTTAATTTTTCCTTTTTTATCTGCACTCTCCATTTAGATTGTTTTTATTGCAGTACGATTAAATCACTAATCCGAATCTGCTGTTGACCCCGCCCAGTGACTTTCCATTTCAGACACTGCACTTTTTATCCCAGGAAGCTCTGTTTAAGTTATTTCCTAAAACCTCTTTCCCATGTTTGTGTTTCTGTCCATGTACTTGAATATGGAATAATGGCTATTTTAGCATCTTTATTTGCAGATCTCCCTGTTACTGTCACTGTCGTGTGTTGGGGGTATTTTTGTTGTCTGATTTCCCCCTGATGGAAGGACATACTGTCCTCCTTTTTTTTTTATCATGACCAGTTATTTCCTGTCGAGCAGTGGACGTTTTAAGCTATAGCTTACTGAGTAAGTGGGTTTGCTTATAGAGTGCTGGTAAGCTTTGTTCTGACAAACAGCACTCACGGATGTGTTTGAACTTTTGCAGGCTTGTTAAGTCTCCTGGCAGCAGATCTCAAGTATACCTAAATCAGCAAGAACTCTAGAACTGCCTCAACCAAGCTTACAGATCAGCTTTAAAAGATCGTTCTGGGGTCTTCTGAATGCCCTTAGTGATCAACTAGAAGTCTCATTCTCAAACACAGGATTCAAATGCTTCTCGATCTGTCTGACTTTTGGGGGACCACTCACTATTTCCATTGGTGCTTTTCACTCACCCTGTGGTATGTCACGCTACACCAGCAGTTCTCTGCCTTCCTCATGTGGCGACCTCATGTTGTGGTGACCCCCCATAAAATTATTTTGTTGCTACTTCGTAATTGTAATCCCGCTACTGTCATGAACTGTAATGTAAATATGTGTTTTCCAAGAGTCTCAGGTGACCCCTGTGAAAGAGTCACTTGACTCCAAAAGGGTCAGGATCCACAAGTTGAGAAACATTGTTCTACACACAGAACTTGCTGTTTAGCAAACACTGGAGGGGATAGTGCAGATCTCTCTTTGGATGCAACTCCCTGCTTGTCAGAGACCTCGGCTCCCCTGCGGTGAGACTCCCCAAGTAAGCCAGTGAGTTCAGAGAACACCAGTCTCTGCTAAAGGACCAGTGTGTATCTCTGGTTCAGATGCACCTTCTCAGGCAAGGGCGGCAGCTCTGTATGGTTCATGCAGCATCTGAGAGCAGATATTGTATATATTCTGTCCAGTTTTTCAGTGGCTTACAGTGACAAGGACAGTCTCTGCTAGCTAAAACCATGGCTGGAAGCAAAAGTGCCTTTACTCTCTCTCTCTCTCTGTCTCTGTCTCTCTGTCTCCGTCTCCTGTGTCTCTCTGTGTCTCTCTCTATGTCTCTGTGTGTATGTGTCTCTCTCTGTGTATACAAATAATCTCACTAAGAAACTAGTCTGTTCCTCCTGTAGAGTTCTTCTTATCTAAATTTTGCTGTTACATCCTGATGATGTCACTTGAGAGAGTCCTCAAAAGTGGAACTATGGCAGGTCATGCCTGCAATCCTGACATTTTGGAGGACGAGGCAGGAGGATTGTGAGTTCCTGGGCTACAGAGTAAGACCCTGTCTTAAGAAACCATAAAAGTCCCCAGTCCCCCACCCCCAGCCCCCGTCCCTCTCTGTTCCCCCCTCTCTTCTTCTCCCCCTCCATCTTTCTTCCTCTCTAATTTTTTAGTAGACACCACTGTGTTTTTCTACCAGAAAGTATACTGTGTGGTTGTCTGCCCTTCTGTGATGTTGGCATCAATTGATGATCTCTCTCTTTTCTTTCTTTGGAGGATGCACAACAATGACAGGTAATTTAATAATTCCTTATTCAGATGCTTGCTGAGAAACTTCTCTAAGGAAAAGTCATCAACCATTTGGCTGTTCTGAAGTTCAGCGGCTTGCTTGGGTCTTCCTTTGTTTCTAGGCTTTGGGGTCAGGAGCAGGTCCTCTGGCATCTCTCCGAGAGGACGATTTTGCTCAGCATCATCTCAGCCCACATTAGATGTATTTCATGGACTCCAGTTATCTTTTTGTAGTAACAGTTACTGACATGCGCGTTACCCAACCTGCTGGCAGAGCCTCTTCTGGAGGATTCCTTCTGCAGTGACCCCAGTGCACATTAGTAATGTTCCTGCTCTGGTTCTGACAGAATGTTCTGGTTTCTCTGGGTGCATTTTCTCCACAGACCCAGAATAATCTGCATGTCTCACTGGCCACCAGTTCCCCTCTGTGCCTTTGTCGGAATCTAAGTTTTTACCTGGGATTATTTTTCTTCCGTCTACCTCTCCGCCTTTACCTTTCCCTGTAGCTCTGGCCTCTGACCACCGCCACAACTCGGCCTCTGTTCATCTGAAGAGACTTGATTTCATCTTCAGTGTGAAAATACTTTTTTTGTAGGATTCAGACTTAGTGCTTGGCAGGTACCTCCCCCCCCCCCCGCCCCCCTTACTGCTATCTCCTCCTCTCTTGACTGCTTCATGTCTCTATCTGAGGCCCTTTTCTTTCATCTTGGGTTCATTTTAAGCTTCTGTCTGTGTCAGTTTGCACAATTTTGATTATTATGTACTTGGAGGCAGATTCCTTTGTGTTGCTTTGTTGTGTTGTTTTGGGTCACTCTGGGCCAGCGGGTTTATAGTCTCCATTACATTTGGGAATTGTTTTAGTGAAGCTGGCATTTAAATAAAGTGAGTTTTCCCAAACTTTTAGGATGTGCCTGGGTGGGCTAGGGTAGCTCTCCAGCCTGTCGAACGAGCAGCAGAGGGGGTTCCCTCTGCTGGGGTTTTACTGAATGATGAATGTTTGTTCCCTGCCTGTCCTCAGTGGAAGCCTGAGTGCCTTTGTGCTGTATCCGACCTGCTCCATGTAGACTTTTCTTTGGAGAGAGGTGAATGGTTTGGTCTGTTCCAGGTGCCCCAGACGGAAAAGTCTTAGCTGTAGGTTCAGAGGGAACATGGAGACAGCTTGCTGTGGGCAAGCAGCTTGTTAAAAGTTACTGGTGCCATTTTCTCCTGTCCAGAGGGGCAGAGTTGGCAGTGTGTGCTCTGGCTTCCTCATGGTGATGCCTGAGGCCTCTTTTGAAACCCTACAGGGTGGTAGTCCTCTACCTCGTCACTCACGAGTCTGTGTCCCCACAGGGATCTCAGTGTGGACGCCGGCTTGAGTCCTGCCCAGTTCCAGGTGCGACCCATCCCTCAGCACTATCAGCATTACTTAGCCACTCCTCGAATGCACCACTTCCCCAGAAACTCCTCGTCCACACAGATGGTGAGTGACAGTCCTGAGGGGACAGGGACTTCCTGCCTACCACGTGCCGGTGGTGAGCTGAGGCCTTGCTTCTCCGGTGCCCAGGGCCCTCTGAGTCCTGGCTCCTAGGCAGACCAGCATCTGCTGCCCGCTCTCAGCCCCAGTTCTTATTCCAGCTTGAGGGGGGATGAAATAGAGTGAGTGACTGGTCCAAAAGCCATCACTGCTGAAGGGGGTCAAGTAGAAGAGGCAGCATGGCAGGCCGCAGTCTTTGGGGAAATGCTCAGTGCTGAGAGACTCTGTCCTGGAGCTGGGAAGATGGCCCAGTCAGTAAAGCGCTTGCTGTACAAGCATGGATCTGATCCCTAGCACACATACAAAGCCAGGCATGGCGGTGTATGATTTTAAGACCAGAGCTGGAGAAATGGAGGCATGCAGATCCCTGGGGCTCACTGGCTAGCCAGCCTTGCCTTATCAGTGAGCCCTGGGGCTAGTGAGAGCCTAATTCTCACAGAACAAGGAGGGCAGCTCCTGAGGAACACCGCTGGAAGTTGACCACACACACACACACACACACCACACGCACTCCTGTTTCCCTGAGTATGACTTAACTTTTTTTGTGAGATTGAATGGAGACACACTGTTCTGTGTGTGTCGCACAGGGTTGGTGCTAGGGTCACAGTGCAGGCCACCCCCAATCCAGGGACAGCCCTCTTGGGGCTATAGCACCTGAATATGCTAGAAAAACCAGGTTGGGCTTGGGATTGCAAATGACAGGTAACAAAAGCTGCAAAAGACCCACGGAAGTCTTATTTCAAGACAACTTTATGTTGCTGTCCCCACAAAGAATTCCGGCTTCTCAGCCTTTGTTTCTGTCCTTTAGCCGCGTAGTTCCTTCATCTCTCTATCCGTACCATAAGAGACTCTGACAGCAGCCCCCCCACCCCCACCCCCCGCCCCAGAAGCTTGTCAGCTCTGAGACTCCGTGGTTCACCTTTGACCGTGTCTTGGGGAAGGAACACTTACTTACTGGGCAGTTACAAGCAGACACGGTTTTTTGTTTGTTTGTTTGTTTTTATTAGATATTTTCTTTATTTACATGTAAATTTCTCCTTTCCCAGTTTCCCCTCCAAAAAACAAACAAACAAAAACAAGAACAAACCCCTGTTGCCTCCCCCCTCCCCATGCCTGCCACCCCACCCTCTCCCACTTATTGGCCCTGGCACTGGGGCACAAAACCTTCACAAGGCCGAGGTCCTTTCCTCCTATTGATGATCGAATTTGCGATCCTCTACTATACACATGCTGCCAGAACATTCAGTCCCACCATGTATAGTCCTTGGTTGGTGATTGGGTCCCTGGGAGCTCTGAGGGTACTAGTTAGTTCATATTGTTGTTCGGCAGACACAGTTATGAGCACCTTGCATCACTTCTGCCAGCAACCCCGGACAATCAGATGTCTTGTCTACTTTGCACATTGGCAAACTGAAGCCCAGAGAGGTTAAGTAACTGGTCTCAGTTAGGCAGATCATGGCTTGGTGGAAGCCTGTCTGACTCCTAGCCAGGGTTATAGAGGGCTGAATGAGACAGGGTGAACAAGGTTGGAACTAGAGTATGTGTCTTAGGTAGGGTTTTATTGCTCTGATGAAACACCACCGCCATCACAGGACAACATTTACTTGGGACTGGCTTACAGTTTCACAGCCTTGGTCCATTATTGTCACGATGGGAAACGTGGCAGCAGCAGGCAGACATGGTGCTGGAGAAGGAGCTGAGAGTTCTGCATCTTGATCCACAGGCAGCAGAAGAGCCACTCTGGGTGTAGCTTGAGCATAGAGACCTCAAAGCCTGCCCCCAGTGAGACCCTTCCCCCAACAAGGCCACACCTCCTCCCCCCCCAGGCCACACCTCCTAGCGGTGCCATTCTATTATGGGCCGAGCATGCAAACGCTGGAGTCTATGGGGCCATTGTTATTCAAACCACTACAGTCTGTATTTTAAAGACTAATATTTTTTTGTTCACTGTGGGTTTGTAAAAACTCTGTTTTACTTAGAGACACTGCTTTACAATGCTATTTACCAGGGTGCTCACGTTTTTTTTTTTGCCCTGGGCACTGATGCGGGCCCTGAGCCATCCTCTTGCTCTTGGAGACAGTAGAGAAGGCTCCTGCCGCTCAGCTGCCAGGGTCTGAGTCTTGGCTCTGTCACTTGCTTGCACGCCATGAGCTGATTATTTAATCTGCTTGTGCCTTATTCATCCCATCAGTAAAATGGGGGTTATAATATTCCTGCAGCTTCCATCAGGTGAGGCGGGGAAGGTGCTCAGAACAGCACCACTGTGCAGTTGGCACTCAGTCAGGGTCAGTGTCGCTGCGTCAGTGGCTAGCCCTTCTGGAATGCACAACGTGCACACATGCACAAGCTTGGCTCTGCATGAATAGGGTAGAACACAAGAGCAGGAGGGACTGCCCTGCTGACTGTGGCAGGTCATGGTTGTGCTGGCTGGCAGTTGTGGCGGGAGGAGTTGTCCGTTGGGCCCAAGAGAAGCCTGGGATAGTCACTCTATCCAATCTGTTCTCTCCCTCTCAGGTTGTCCATGAAATTCGAAACTACCCTTACCCCCAGCTTCACTTCCTTGCTCTCCAGGGACTAAATCCTAGCCGGCACACCTCTGCTGTTCGGGAGAGCTATGAGGTATGTTGCCTTGTGGGGCGCTGAGTAGGTGACTATCATTCGGTTATTGCTCTCTCAGACAAGTCTCCCTGCCTGCTCATCATGTGTGTGTTCATCTGTTTGTACACACTGATCGCGTGTGTCTCGTGTTTCCCTTTTTACAGGAGCTGCTGCAGCTCGAGGACAGGCTGGGAAACGTGACCCGAGGCGCTGTACAGAACACTATTGAGAGATTCACCTTCCCCCACAAGTATAAGAAGGTGAGTCTGCGAGACAATCAGGGGGTGGGAAGGGAGGTGTTGGTCGTCTGCTTGAAGCTGCCTGCCTGTCTACAAGGGACACAATCCAAAGCCCAGGAGCCTTTGTTATGGTTAGATGCTCTACAGCTGGGCAAGCATCTCAGGATTTTCTCGTTGCCCACATCAAATGCAGTCAGGAGGGGGGATGGGAGCCCTCTTGACAGGGAAGGACTGAAGGTTGGCTGTGGGGATGTTGGCTGGAGTGCTCACAAGTGTATTTGTGCATGTGTAGGTGAACAGACACATCACTGTTAGTATCAGTCCTGTGGGCAAAGGGGCTTCTGCACACCAGGCTAGTGTTCGCCTGAGAAAATAACTTACAGTCCAATTACATAATGACAAATGGACAAAGAAGGCCTCTCAACTGTGTGGGACTGGGCTCTTCTGGGAACATTTGAAACTTACACTGACCTTAGAAGGAGAATCTGTCTGGGGGGGGGGGGGCTTTACCTGGAAATCCAAGCTTTGAAAACATTATTTCAGCTAAAAAAAATGAAAACTTGGAAGACGCCAAAATGTTGTTAATGCGTGAATAGGTAAACACTCACAGTGGCTTGTTACTTTACAGTAAAAAGAAATAAGCTGTAAAAAATGTGGAGGAAGCTAAATATACATTAATCAGTGAAAGAAGATAGGCCCAAGGTTGCAAACTGTATACTCTGAACTATATGACATTCTGGAAAACAATACCGCAGAAAAGGTTAAAAATAAAAACAAAAACAAAAGATGAGTGATGGCCATTGTGGAGAGAAGGAAGAGGAAGAGCACCAGGAAGTTTTTAGTGCAGAAAATGATCTTGTATGGTGGCTGTGGTGTAAACAGGTAACATTAAGCGTTTACCAAAAACACGAGGAGGGATCTCCGGTTTGTTCGCTTGCCCTTTGCTGTGACAAAATCCCAGAGAAAAGCAACTTTAATGAGAGAAAAGTCATTTGGGTTCTGTCTTAGTCAGGGTTTGTATTCCTGCACAAAATATCATGACTAAGAAGCAAGTTGGGGAGGAAAGGGTTTATTCAGCTTACACTTTCCACATTGCTGTTCATAAACAAAGGAAGTCAGGACTGGAATTCAAACAGGGCAGGAACTTGGAGGCAGGAGCTGATGCAGAGGCCATGGAGGGGTGCTGCTTACTGGATTGCTTTCTCTGGCTTGCTCAGCTTGCTTTCTTGTAGAACCCAGGACTACCAGCCTAGGGATGGCACCACCCACCATGGACCCTCCCACCCTTGAGCACTAACTGAGAAAATGCCTTACAGCCACACTGTACTTATTTATAATAATAAATAAATCTTCGAGCTGGAGGGAGCAGGGTTGACCAGAGTGAGCAGAGGCCCTAAATTCAATTCCCAACAACCAGATGAAGGCTCACAACCATCTGTACAGCTACAGTGTACTCATATACATAAAATAAATAAATAAATAAATCTTTAAAAAGAAAAGCCAAAGGGGGGGGAATCAAAATTATCAAAGTTAAAAAGAATTGTTGATGGAATGAAAGGTGGATGAAGAGCGAATATTAAATAACTGCTGCCAAAAACTTAAAATTAAAGTTCTGTAGATAATGGAGAGAAAGGGAGATAGTAAAAAAATATGATGTGCAGCAGAGAGATAAAGATTTGAAACAGCTAAACAGGATGCTGTTGAATTGAAATTAAGACACAAGAAGGAAATCGTGAAAGACAGTGCAGGAGAGCAATAGAATCTGTGTGTATGGTTGGGGCGGAACACGATTGGGTGGCATTTCTTTTCTGGTGGGCCCAGTCCTCCCACAAACACAGCGGACCCTTCAGCAGGCAGATCATCATGACTCTCTTAATACTACACTATTAACTCACACACGGCAAACTCGTAGGACAGTGGACACAGCCTGGCTTTCTGGATAGACGGACTTGGCAGAAGCTTGGCATCCTTTGCAGCTGGTTCATGGGGCGCAGGAGACCAGCCTTGAGCAGACACATAGGTTTCCCTGTGTGCTCTAGCCAGGAGAGCACCCCCAGACTAAATCAGAGTAGGAACCTTAGAACTTCCAACCAGAGTAGGCAACTCTGACACCTAGGTCTGACCCCAAGGTCATTCTCTGGTCTTCATCTTGCGATTCTACGTGTCTCTTTGGGAAAATGACTTTGCAGTTTACTTGACTCAGGGGAGAGGACAGAATGGATGGTTTTCTTTCTGTGGTCCCTCTCAGACCTATCCCATGTCTGTAGCGTTGGGGATCGGGTCATGGAAAGTGGACTGATTTAATTCAATGGTTAGCTGTCTCCTTCTTCAGAGTATTCATTTATTAAGCAGCAATGACAGACCTTGTACTTGGCTCCATATACCATGCGAAAACTTTCTGCAGAGTGCTTAACTGTCAGACAGTGCTACAAATTGTGCTACAAATCACAGGGTTAACGGTGGTGGAGAAATTTTGTGTTCATAATGCGAGTATAGATGAACAGACATTAGTGGAAAAGGGAATGAATGAATGAATGAATGAATGAATGAAGCATCCTGGACTTAGAGGTAGACATGCATGTTGAACAGGAGTGTGAGGGTTGAGAGGAAGTGGATAACATGAGGGAGACAGGGGAAGCCGAAATCCATAGGCCATAGCTTTGCAAAGGCAGACTGATTAAGACCCTGACTCTTTGGCAAACACGGAGCGCCTTGATGAGCACCAGCAGCCCACGGGCCTCTTCCTCACCTGGTTTTTACCTTCTCTCTCCTGAAGCAGGAGTGAAGAGTTAGGGGTAAGGATTTAAAGTTACTGGCTCCTAGCAAACGGAGAGACTACCAGAGTGGGCAAAAGGCAATTGCCAGCAGGAGTCTCTACCAAGAAACTAAAACCTTTTCTCTCTCCATTCACAGCGAAGACCCCAGGACAGCAAGGGCAAGAAAGATGACGGAGAGGAGTCAGACACAGATGAGAAATGCACAATTTGCCTGTCTATGTTGGAGGATGGGGAAGATGTGAGGTAAGAGGCCAGTTTCTTGACTCCCCCCCACCCCCATTTCTCTCAGGGGTATTAGGGACCAGTCACTATCCTGCATACTCAAGGAAGGAGGCACACACTTGGTGTGTACCTCAGGGTGCCAAGTGTGCTATGGTGTCTCATGGTTGCACTAGTGAAGTTAGGTATGGACTATTCTAGATGTGGTAATCACGAGCGTGGAGTCAGGGAGACAACGCATGAGATTGGCTTGGGTGTGTCTAAGACAAAGCCAAGGCCTTTGTGGAAGAGAACTTTGAGATTCACTTCCAGTCATGGCTTCCCATCTCAACCGCAACCTCGCTCCAGGGTCTGGGTTCCAAGAGCTCTCTTCATCAAGTCCCCAGTGGCCCTCGTCCCCTGCTCCTGCTGCTGGCCACCTGAGTCTTCTTTTTTTTCCAGACGCCTCCCTTGTATGCATCTCTTCCACCAACTGTGTGTGGACCAGTGGCTCGCCATGAGCAAGAAATGCCCCATCTGCCGAGTGGACATTGAGACGCAGCTGGGAGCCGACAGCTGAGGGAGGAGCTAGCCAGTGGACCCCCATTTCCTTCACCAGGTCCCCCCACGGCCATAGCCCTTGCTGCCAAACTTTGCCTTCTGAGCCATTTGACGTAGAGAAGAAGCCTGCAAGCACATTGTGTGGAAAGAGGAGTTGGTAGCGGTGTCTGAGGGAGAGGAGGGGTAGGGTGGGAAGACCCACCCATCCGGAATGGTGACTGCCTCATCGCCTTGCTGTGCAGCGGGGAGGGAGTTGGCCGTGCCCAGAGCAGGGGCGGGAAGGGGGGGCCCAGCTGCTGAGGACTAGATGTGATCTCGAGGGTATTAGCTGGTGATCGATCGGCCCCTCAGTCCTGTCCTTTGAGGGATTGTGTATATACCTCTTGACCACGTAGAAACCATGTAGGGGTCTCTAGCTATTCTGTGGATGGCAGCCAGAGCATGTTAGCTTAAGAAAAATGTCGTGTGTGGTGCTCTCGTCATCTGTGGTGGACATGTTGCTATTACTGAACTCGCACCAAATATTTCTCATTGAGTTTCTTGTTTTGGTGCCTGACCGAACCAACCAACCAACCAACCAACCAACCAACCAACCAACGACAGCCCCAATCTTCCCATCTTTATGAGCGAAAAGAAAAAAAGAAAAAGGAAAAAAAATCAGTGGTGAAGAACAAACAAAAAAAGCCAAATCCTGTTTATGGTGAAAAAAGTTGATAATTTTTCACCCAGGTTGGGAGGCGGGAGGGGTGTTTCCTCGTTTGTTGTTTTTGTTTTCTTCCTTGGGCTTTGTTTTTCTCATGTTTACAGTGCACGGAGTGTGGGAGGGGCATCTGAGAAGGGGGTGGGCTTAAAAGGAGAAGACGGGGTCTCCCTGGGTTTCTGAGGCTTTCAGGCAAGGCGAGGAAGGCAGAACCCTAGCCAGTGAATGGGTTCCCCATCTCGCAGTGGGCTCCCTAGTCCTCGGCCCATGGCTTAGCCCCAGCTGCTTTCCTAGGTTACACACTGAACCAGGGAGGACAATGCCTCCAGCTACAGCCTACCCCCTCGTTCCTGGGAGCCAACCGCCCCTGCTCACTCCAGTTCCTAACTCTCTATACTGAGCTCTCATCTTGCCACAAAGAGGCAATGTAGCCACTGCCTCCCTATGCAAAAATATTAACCACATGATACAGATGGAACAGCATTGCAGTGTAGACTTGGCCTTAGTCAGAGTGCTCTCAGTTAGCACTCAGGACTCAGCCCAAGTCCACAGCCTTGGTAGTAACTTGAGCCTCCTCCAGGATCCTGCTTGATAGACCCTCAGAGGTAGCCATTGTTTCGAGACTCCTTGGCTGGGCTGGGAGGCTCTGCCTCTAGCCTCACGATCCTGATTCTTCTGGAATCTTGAGGAATTCCTTTTCTTTCTCTGTGCCTCAGTTTCCGTCTCCTTCCAGCGGGGAGAAAGAACAGTGTGTCCCCATGCCCCCCACTCCTCCTGCTTCACCTCTATCTGAGAGTTAACACCATCCAACCAGCCCCTTCTGTGCTCTCTGTTCTCTCAAGGGAGCCCCTGAGGGATTAGTGAAAAAGGAGACGGAAAGTGACAAGTGTGACCCAGTATTAGTGTATGTTTTCTGTACTGCTCTGAGAGAGGAGAGGGCAGAATTCTGGAGGTGGGGGAAATCTGCCAAATTCTAACCTGAGTGTAGCTCTTTAATTGTGTGCAGAAAATGCCAGGTCTCCTGGCATTCTTTAACCATCCTTTGCCCCTGATTCTGCTCAACCCACTTCCTCTTCTCCTTCCTTCCCCTTCTCCTCCCTTCCTCCCTCTGTTCTTTCTCTCCTCTCATTTGCACTGTTCTCAGAATGTACCCTGACCTCAACCCCTAGCCAGTCTCAGTGCCCTCATATACTAAGAGCAGGAAATGGGATGCTGATCAGATAAAAGGAAAAATTCCACCAAGTTAAATAAGCCAAGATGAATCGTGACCAAAAATGTCAGCGGCCGTTTGGATTTGAGAGAGATCCTTCCAGCACAACCATGATGAAGGAATGGCTGCCTGTCTACTATACAGGCGAAGGCTACTCCCAAGCCGGCTTCTGGTATGTCACACAATCTCTGTGGACTGCCTATGGGGGGTGGGGTGGGCAAGTATCGAGGAAGATGATCACTCAGGCAATGTCTTGACCTGGTGGAACTCTGAGGAGTGGAGGAACAGCACGCATCCAACAGTGCTTATGAAGGTCAGGAGCGCTGATCATGGCCTCAGTCAACTCTGGCTGCTGTCAGAACACTGTCTCCAGTACAAAGGCTGGCTGGGGAAAGAAAGTCAGGATGTTAGAGAGCTGCTGACCAAAAGCCGCAAGAACGCAAGAACGTGTGACTTCTTTCCTGCTGCTCCCCGATGGCTGTGTCAAAACCAAGATGTCATCAGAAGACGGCTGTGGCTCAGAGGTCGTTGGGGTGGTCTAGGTGGGTCGCTGTTTTCTGAGGCTGCTCTCTGTTCTTTCCTTTGAGGCTCTCCTGAAAGGCTGGTAGGAAAAGGGATTGGCGGGGACCCAGGAGGGAACTGGATTCTAGTCCCAGATTCTAGTCCTGGCTCTTCACTGGCAAACTGGGAGATGCGGGAACCCCTGTCCCTACCCCCAATGGCTTGCTGGGCCTCAGCGTCCTCAGCTGTGACACAAGGAAGTTGATTGGATGCTCCCTAAATTTCTCCCCAAACACATCCAGTGATTCCTCCTAACATCAACACATCGTTCAAGCTGTAGAGCTGCCCTCGGCCGGCCATGCGGCTGAGAGGCCTCTTGTGAGCGCATACACCTGCTTCTGAGGCCGGGGGTGGGGGGGGGGGGGGGGGAACACAGGCAGAGTGAGAGGGCAGGATGATTTCTTCTTGTTCCCATTTGTTCAGGCTCTTTGAATGCCCCAGGCTAACATTAGGACCTGGGCAGGGAAGGGGTTGACCCTCCACCCCCTCCCCTTCCCACCTACCTGGGGGTCCTTGTGCCCTGAAGCAGCACTTAGAGCCTTCCCAGCTCTGGTTTCGGGGCAGCCGATGGGGTGGGGAAAAGCCAGTGTCTCTGCTCAGTCGTCAGACTGGTCAGGAAGCTGGAAAGGAGTGGCGATGAGGCAGGGCTAGGCCTCAGCATCTCACATCCACCATCTCCAGGAGAGAGACATGCGCAGTTCTCCTGCTCAACTCAAGGGACTCAGACCCTTTTCTGACTGAGACGCATGAGTGCCTTTGACAAGTTGGGCCTCCTAACCGCAGCCATGGCGCAGCAGGTCCACCTAGGACACCAATCAACGCAACACCACGAATCCAGCTGGGCACAGGCAGAGGGCAGCTGGGGCTGCACGTTTCTCCACCTGCCAAGGACCCCGGGCTCCCCGGTCACCCTCGCCACCACCTGTGACAAGCCTCAAGCTCCTCTCCCGCAAAGGCCCCCAGCCTCCGTGCAAGCATTCTTAAACTCTTTACGCCTAACGAACAAGCACAGTTTTTTCAATGGTGAAGAAAAAGCACCAGACTTTTTTTCCTGAAAAAAAAAAAAAAAAAAAAACCCCCAAGCCCCCCCCCCCCCTGTGGGACAAACATTTCCCCGCGTGGGGCTGTAGCAACGTCTGTCAGGTCCCCCTGTGTTTCATCTCCTGCGCGCGCGTAGAGCAAATGCTAGAGCGATTTCAGCTGATAGAAAAACAAAAAAGAAAAAAAAAACACAAAAAAATAAAAAAAACATGGCACGTTGCTAGTTTACAGGGTTTTGTGAGTTTAAATGCCTTATATTTAACAATCATAATTTATGACTAACTTGTAGATATCGTGGGTTCTTATTTAATTATTTTTATAGTTGTTTTGCATTTTTAATTATAATTTATTTATTTAGAAAGGATACTAATGTTTTTTATTGCTCCTATTACCTCATTTTGGCGTCGTTTCTGGGAGTGGAATGCTTTGCATGCGTTGGTACGATGACAACTGCGAAACAAACAAACAAACAAACAAACAAAAAAACCATTTTAAATAAAAGTCTGCGAACTTTATTTTGTCCAAACTATCAGGGTGTGTGATTGCAAGCTGTCCTACTGTGGTGCTGGCCTCTTTGGATACATTCCATACGAAATGCAAACCTTTGATTCTGTATGCTGTGATCTAGTGACAAGCTCCAATATAGTGAGTGTATTTAGCACATATATAAATATAATTTGCACTCGTCAGCAGACTGGGGTAATCCTTCCACTTGCCACCCTTGCCCCTTCCCCAGACTTCTTTCCCCACCTCAAGTCTGCTTTCTGTCTTCCCTCCCCTCCCTACATTCCCAAGCCCGTTCAACCTCCATCCCCTGAGGAGAGTTTCAGCACACCGGAGGTTACTAAGCTGTACTTGGGCTCCCACTCATAAGGTTTCAGAACTGGGGTCCTTCAGACACAATGAGCATGGTCATCTGAAAGACAGAGAGCCTGTTTTGTTAGGTGGGGGCCCAGTTAGCAGTAGGCTCCCTGTGGTCAAGGCTAAGTCAATCCCTGGTCCCCCCCCAGCCCCCCCTCACCCCATCAGTCTTCAGCTCCGAGAGAGGGAGTCTAGAAGGGTGATCTCTTGTCTCCCCCGATTCAGAAAAAATATGGCACCGTCCCAGGTGAGACCACATAGGTGGGTCTCTCTTTCTCTCTCTCTCTCTCTCTCTCTCTCTCTCTCTCTCTCTCTCTCTCTTGGCAGAGATGAAAAGGGGAAGGATGGAAGACAAGGAGAGAAGTGGAGGACAGAGGGAGCCAGTTAAGGATTACCTTAGAGATCTGATCATAGAGATCTGATCATAGCAGCCGTCCACAGAATCCTCTACATACAACAGCCTACAGGTACAAAGATGTGTTAGATAGATACATCCTTGGGTTTAAAACATGGACTGTCTCAAGGTTAGGTGGTCAGTCTGAGATTACCAGAGAGAATGAATTGGTAGAATAGAAGACCCAGACTATAACATACGGAATTCCCCACCCATACCCCACTCCCACCCCCAAATCTTGTCCGGAACCTTTGTGGTTGGGATACCAGTCATTGACAAGAACTTGGGGAGCAGGATTGTATCCTGCTTTCTCCCCAGTATCCTGTGTTTCAGGAGGCAGCAGGCAGGGAGGGCCTGCTGTGGACTTAGAGAGCCCTGACTCCAGTTTTACTAACTGTGTGAGCAATGGCGAGGAGGCCCTGGAATGAGCCTGGAACCCTGGCATGCTGACCCTCCTCTTTCCTTCTTCTCCTAACTCAGCCCTCCTCCTTCTTGGCTCTTGACATCACTGCCTTTGCCTGGTGGGTAGCTCCACCCTCCACAGGAGGCCCCAGGGGTTTGCATAGTTCTGGCATGGAGAGAGAAAATAAAGAGCTGGGGTTGCCACACCACCTACCTACCTGTGTGGCTAGACTGCGTGTGGCCCTTCAGCTCCGTCCCCGTGACGGGTGTCTTGCTCGCCGCTGCCCAGCTTCTCTTCTGCCTTCACCCTGGAGCCTCGCTTTTCTTGGAGATGGCCTGTGGAGTCACCCACCACGCTGGTGGAGCACAATTACCACACTGCCAGGCCTGGCAGACACTGCCCCCTGCAGAGCTCCGTGTGGGCATGCTGTGCTGTTGTGTGGGGCCAGAGTAGGACAGGCCCTGTGCTCTGGCTGGTAATGCCCCACTCCTGAGCCTCCCCACCCTGCGGGATGAGCTTTATTCCCTCAGCTGTGTCAAGGGCCACACCAGGCTCTTCAAGGGGCTGTTTGTTGCCCCTGGTTAGTGAAAGGATTATCCTCAGTGTTGATTGTCCTTTTTTTGTAATCCTCCTGCCGTTCTGTTCTGTTGTGTGCTGTGCAACATTTTGCTACATAGACTATTTTATAGCAGAAAGCTAGAAAAATATTTATTATGACTACTAAAGCAATAGTGTATCAATGAATGGGCGGAGACATTAGGAATTGTGTAAATGCTTAGATTCACTTTGGGTGGATTTTTTTGTACTTTATTTATAACTAATAAAAATGAACTGCATTGCTAACTACACCTTAGGCTTGCAGAGTGTTTGTTTCTGTGCCTGCCTGAGGCAGGGGGAAGAGGTTTCCGAAGAACTTCAGTTGGCCAGTGTGTTTCCCCAAAGGCTCATGGGTTGCTTGGTCCCCAGCTAGGCGCTACTGGGAAGGAAACCTTTATGAGGTGGGGCCTAGAGGAAGCATGTTAGTTACTGTGGTTGGGCCCCCCAGTGGTATCCTGGGAACTTAACCTCCTCCCTTCTGTTTGCAAGCCACCATGTGGTGACCTCCACTGTCACTCTCTCCTGCTGTAGTTTTCTGCTCCCCATCCTGGGCCCAAAGCAACAGGCTGACACTTGTGGACCAAGGCGTCCAAATCTGTGAGCCTGAATAAAAAAACTTTCCTTCTTAAATGTTGTTTACCCCAGGCGCTTGACACTGCAAAAGAAAGCTGGCTAACACAGTCGCCCTCCACCCCACCTTTTTTGTCTCTCAATAGACTTTCCTGTCACCAAGTCATCAAACTGGCCTGCCTTCCAAACTTTACTGATTTTCGAGGGCGATGATCCCAGTTTTGATAAACTTTCGAACATAGCCTCTTGTGTGTTTGAACTGGATGCTGTTTCCTTGCTCTGCAGTAAAATATACCTTGATTTACACACCTGCAGTGGGGTTTTGCCCCATTGTAAGAGCCCAAAGTCATGGGCCAGGGGATATTTCCAAAAATGGGTGGCCTCAGAGAATTGAAAAAAATCACTTTATTTCATAAGCTACAAACAGACCAAAGTAACCAACTTAAGAAAAGAAAAAGCAATAGACATTTTTTTAAAGAGTGGTTTTAGGTTCATAGGAAAAAGATGCAGGTAAACCATAGAGACTGTCTGTGAAGCCCCCGCCCTTCACCATCCTCTGGTGTTAACATTGTTCATTCGTGCACTACACGAGCCAGTGTTGACACACTGCCATTAAAGTCCGTAAGTTACATTATGTTAACGAGCCATTTAAGCAGCTTCTGCATTTCTTTTTCTTGGAATCCACCAGCCAGGCATCTTAGCCCTCTCTCGCCTTGCCACCAACCAGGTGCCATGCCTGCTCTGTGAACATGGTGGGCAAACCACAGTCTCTCTTCTGTCTTATCAGTGGCTCCGCAACTAGGTCTAGCTCTTTAGCTCAGGTCTCTACAGACATGGCTCCTTCTAGCTCCTGTTTCTACTTCAGACGCTGCAGGGCTAGGGCATGGTTGTAGGGTGGGTGGGGTAGGGGGAGGGAGCAGTTTCCCTCCTGGACATGGCACCCACACCTCACCCAGTCAGCCTTCCAGGGCTTTCCTCCTGCTTTGCCAATGCCCTGCCATGGGTGGATTCTCTCCAGGCTCCATGAACTCAAGCCACGGTAAAGGTGCTCAAACTAAGGAGGAGCAGAACCTGTCCTCACCCCTGGGCCTCCTGGGGTCCTCCAGGACAGGTCTGCAGCAGGGTACCCTGCCTCTACCTTCTGCTGCTCCAGGAACCCTTTGCATCCCAAAGCTTTCTCTTGCCAGGTACTTTCTTGTCTCAGACCCAGCAAATGGCTTTCTTGGCGGGCCAGTTCTCCTTATGCCCTAACCTACCACAGCAACATTTTTTTCCCGTTTTCTCA
>JADRCD010202700.1:0-17500 GCA_019843815.1 Montemys delectorum | reverse complement strand
TGGCACTTAGAAAGGTAGCGTGAAGGTTTCATAGGGCTTTTATACCCTTGTCTTCAGTGAGTAGCGATAAGTCTTCGCAGCAGTCCTGCTTCTTGAGAAGAAAGCCCCTGTCTATCTCTGGAGCCCTGAAATTGATTCCCAGAAGGACTGACGTCATCCACAGGGAGTGAGGTTTTATACTGCACCAAGCCATCTCTACAGAAACTGTTGGGGTGTTACAGTCTTGGAAGGACACAGACAGAGAGAAAAGTATTTTGGTAAACTGCTTAAGGGGCTACCATTAGCATTTCTAGTCCATGATGGTCCATGCATCTCAAGTTTATACATATAATTAACTGGCCGTCTTCTGTTATCCAGTAAATACCCCACTGGAGAAATGATGCATTTTTCATTCTTTAAGGACCCTGAATTGTCTTCTTGCATCCTGTCTTAGTCAGGTTTGTATTTCTGCACAAAACATCATGACCAAGAAGCAAGTTGAGGAGGAAAGGGTTTATTCAGCTTACACTTTCATGTTGCTGTTCATCACCAAAGGAAGTCAGGACTGGAACTCACACAGGATAGGAGCCTAGACACAGGAGCTGATGCAGAGGCCATGGAGGGTGACTGCTTGCTTTCTCTGGCTTGCTCAGCTTGCTCTCTTATAGGACTATCAGCCCAGGGATGGCACCTCCCACAATGGGCTCTCCACCCTTGATCACTAATTGAGAAAATGCCTTACAGCTGGATCTCATGGGGTCGTTTCCTCAAGGGAGGCTCCTTTCTCTGTGATAACTCTAGCTTGTGTCAAGTTGACCACAAACCCAATTAGTACACCGTCTATCCCCAAGTTCAACAGGAGAGACTTCTGTTCCATCAGTGGGTAGGATGCTAGGATTTGGTCAGCTGTTGATGTTTCTGTATAAATATCAATCAAAAGTATAGAACCTTAAGAATTGGGGTCCCAGGACCATGTCAGGGGTGTTTTAGAGACCCTTCATGATAAATAGGGCAGGTTTGCTGTAGAAGAGTAGATATATTATTCTCCACTGTCCCCTTCTACAGTTTTCTTGAAAAAACTGGGAAATTGCACTTCGTAAGGAAACTACTTAAGATTGGCCAGAACTTTGCTCAGCACGCTTTCTTGGATGCTTAGAATAAAGTTGTTCCATATCCTTGGAGAAAGAAGCCCTCCTTCCAGGTTCCTCAGCCCACAGAGCTCTGCTCTCAATCCCAGTCTCAGGCATGTTACCACACTGGTGGCAGCTCTGTTTCCTGTCAGCATCCAAAATCTTCATGTTTTGCTTTGAGCTTGAGAGTTGGGCATCTACAGAGCTGATGAACCTTGGCCTTCAGTGGAAGTACTTGGCAGTATCCTAGCTGGGCATGAATTCTGCCTCTTGTTGGAAACCACAGCTGTACAGTTCTAGTACCTGGACTTGTCTCAAAGACCTGGCCTCAGGGTTCAGGTTCCTCCCACCCCATCCTCCTTTTGCCAGTTGCCTGATCTGTTGCCTGACTCTGGCACAGTGCTCTGAAGGTGGGAGGAATGCTTGAATTTTTGTGAGGGGGCGTGTCTGTTCTCTCTTCTGTAGGCCTGTCCACACCTCTTTGCCCGTTGCTCAGGTGGTGCATTCTGATGTCCATGGCCTCAGAATGAAAGTCAGATAGGCGCCCCCCTGAAAGTCTCCTTGGAAAGCCATCCTCTGTCAGATCCAGGCAGAGCTAACTCAGCCGCTTCAGGTCTACTACAGACACTTAATAGTGCTTTGTTACAAAATCATCTTCCAAGAAAACAAAGTGATTTCTTTGCTAGAGTCTTCTAAAGTTCTCCCAAAACAATCTCACTAGGTGTGTGTGCTTGCGTGCGTGTGTGCATGTGTGTATGCGCGTGTCATTTTGACATTGTATGAGACACAAAGGTAAGAATTCATTTCCCTTCAGAGATGTGGGTGCCCATATTCTGAGGTTTAGTGTGAAGATCAAGGAGATGTCTGAGAAGCATTTCATTGTGTAAAAACTTAGGCAGATTTCTCAAGCTCAGTATTTTTTCATGAAGTTCCTGAAACAAACCATTAGACAAACAAAAAGCCATGTGTGGCATGTTTGGAGCCTGAGAAGGTTCTGGACAGAGTTTAGGTATCTTCTTCATTAGTGTCCCCAAGGAAGAGTATCGCCGTGTAGCTCATGTGCCGACTTCCTGTCACAGACAGGAGATGTGATAAGAACGCGGAGCAGAGTTTATTGCTGTACACTGTGTCTGTCTCCAAACAGTGCAGTCTCTTGATTCACAGTCGATACCAAGCCCTCTTTCTGTGCTATCAGGTGAACAGCACTGCTTTTTAAATTCCTGTGATGGGTCTCGCTTCTCCTTTCTCTTCAGAGACCTCAAGGAAAGAGGAGATTTTTATCTAGGAGAGAGAGAGTAGGATTTCTCTGTAAATTCTTTTAGGAGATTTTTTCAGTGTTCTTATATATTTCCAGCCCTTCTAGCATTTCCTGCCATTTGGTTACTCTTCCCTTTTCAGGGTGCTAACATCTGACTGTTTCTAGCTCTACCATATTAAAGGAAGAGCCAACTTCTATTGGCCACTGCCCTTCCCTATGGGTTCCTGAGCCCTCAGCTAGTTTATGATTGAGTCCCTAGAGTCCTCCCCCATGCTGAGGCCACAGGTGGAGAAGGACAACAAGGCCTCTGGAATGAAAACATAGGAAGCTTGGGCTCTGTCCTACTTTGTTATCACCAGGCTCTTGGCTGTTGCACCTATTGCTGTCCTTTGTCTTAAAAAAAGAGGACACCCCCAGGGAGGGGCCTGGCTTTGCATCTCACTCTGCCTGCTTTGCCTCTCAATAAACTCCTTCCCTGAGCAATGCAGAAAGCAGGGTCCCTGGACAAGGTCAGACAAGTGAAGGCCCAGGATGCAAAAGTTAGAGGAATCCAGGCTCAGCACCAGCAAATGCAAATGCTAGCCTGGAACCTGAAAACGGGCTCCTTACCTTACATTTCTCATCTGGACATAGTGCCAACCTCACCATGGTCCTGGTCTCCACGGAGAGATTTTCTTCTATCTGCAGCCCTGCCCGCCCCCCCGCCCCCATAGAACTTTATACCCAACAGTCCTAGCCCTGAGCCCAAGAGGAAGGGAAACAGTTCCTTCTGGGAAAAAGCTCCCTTCTCACGGCGTCTTTCCCTGCTGCCAGGAGCTCCCCAGGTCTTTGCTGCTCCTGCTCTGTGACTGGCAGACAGGCCTGCATGTCATCTCTTCTCTGGCCATGCACCTGTCTTGAGTTCATAGTGAAGCCAGCAAAAGATCGAGTCTCCCCCTTCCAACTGCTCATTTCCTCCCCAAAGCCTCTGGAGAATGAGAGCTCACACAGATAGCAAGCTCTTTTTTTTTTCCACAAAGGTGGCTGGTTGAGCTCCATCTTTCCTCAACGATTTAGGGACAAGTATGCCTTCAAGACTATTTGGAGAGAATTATAGTTGCATTGCCTTCGACTAACTCCTAACAACGTATTTCCAAATAAATATCCCTGGAGGTCTACTTTAAAGAAAAGGTAAAAAGTCTCTGCTATTAGCACAATCTATTTACATAGAAACGGCTGCACAAAGTCCTGAGAACACTTGTGCTCTTAAGTAGGTTCAGCAAAAGCCTTCCAGTTGATTTTCTCAGTCCGTGGTCTAAAGAGCTCTTTTCATGCACGCTGCTGATGAAAGTAAACTCAGTTTAGTCCAGATGTACTTTCTCAGCTCTGACTATGTGCAATCTAAAACAGAATTGTGGGTACCCAAGGCTGGGTTGGCACTAGGCGTCTAATGCTCTTTACACTGTGGATGGAGCTCTCCACCATACCGGGCATGGAACAGGACTTGAAGCAACAGAGGAGATGGGAAAGAAACCTGGGATGAGAGGGATGCAGGAGGAGCACCACATGACCTGTGGGAAGAGACCTCTCTGGTCCTCGTTTCTCCTGGCAACAGAATGGTCCAGGTGATGTGAAAAGGCTGTTTGCTCACTCTGTTTTTATCAGCAGAGTTGGGTACCTTCTGGTTTCAGGAAGTTTGTCTGGAGTCTGGGTAGATGTGTCTCTGGTTTCTCATTAGTATCAAGACTGGTGTTTTCTGTTTTTATTAAAACTGTGTATTTACTTATGTTTCTGTATCCATGACTTTAAGAGGAGAGTTTTGACTTATTTTTGTTTTAGTTTTTATTTCTGACACAGGGTCTTACTACTCATTGCCCAGGCTGAGTTCACACTAGTAATTCTCCTGCTTTGGTTTCCTGAGTGCTGAAGTTATTGGAAAAATATTACCATGCTTAGTGGTCCTGATCTAGAGTTACCTAATGACAATAATGCATGAGGTAAAATGTTATAATCACATAGGAAGTGTGTGTGTGTGTGTGTGTGTGTGTGTGTGTGTGAGCTTGTATGGGTCAGCATCCTTCATGTGAAATGCTGGAGGCCAGAAGTACTTCAGATTTTCTGTTATATCTGCATATATATATATACATATATATACACACATATATATGTACATGTGTATATATATGTGTATGTATATATATGTATATATACATATAATGAAATTCCTCAAGGATGGGACCCAAGTTTAAGCACACTCATTTATGTCTCATATGTACCTTACACACAGAGCTCAAAGGTAACCTTATGCCATATTTTCAGTGCACCTGTGTTTTGACAGTGACCATTCACATGAAGTTGGCTGTGTAATTTTCCACCTGTGGTATCCTATCAGTATTCAAAAAGTTTCAGAGTTTGGACTATTTTGTATTTCAAATGTTCTAATTAGGGCGATGCTTAATCTGCATTTATTCATTGTTCATCTACAACCAGAATATGGAAGTTGGAGAAAACTCTATTTAAATTTGAAGATTAAAACTCATTTGCTCTGAAAACGTTGGTCGAAGGATCATAGAATAAGAAATACTTCATCTCCTGGCCAAGGAGACAATGAACATCCAAGGCATTCAAGGTGAAGGGGAACACTGAGTTGAAACCAACTGAAAAAAGAAATGAACAATTGGGGGAGTCAAGGGGCCAGTGTGAGGAAGCATCTTTAGGACACAGGGCACTAGAAGTTTCCCCAGGGAGGTGAGGCAGGCTGATTCAGTCCAATGAACAGTTAGACTTCTGGATTTCCCTACAGCACTCCCTGCTAGGCCTTCCTGACATCTCCTGCACCCTACTTCTGATAAGGATTTATCTGCTCTGTGAAGAACTTGGTGGATCACCAGGGACCAGGGACAGTGACCTCAGGGATGATGGAAGCCATAGCTGCACATCTTCTCTGCTTTGTGTGTGTGTGTGTGTGTGTGTGTGTGTGTGTGTTCTTTAGACAGGGTCTGACTGTGTAGTTCTGGCTGACCTGGAAGGCTTCAGACTTACAGAGGTTAATTTTCTTCTGACTCTGCCCCGACCCCAAGTGCTGGGAGTAGCTGAGTGCATACCACACTCATACTTCATTGAACATGCAAGTCCCTGGTCTGTACTCTCAGACTCTGATGTCAACTCTTTACTCCTTGAAGCTTGTCCTATCTCTTGACTGGGTATAGGGACCACTGACCAGACAGAAGAAAAGAGGAGATCCTAGGTAATACCCATGTAGCTTACAAGGCCACACAGTACTGGTGTCCTTCAGCGGACTGAAGATATGGCTTTAGGGACAGAGATGGGGACAATTCTGAAAGAGCCAGGGTAGAGGATCAAAGCACTCAGCTCTTAGATGTTAATTGGTAAGAGGCTCAGAGGAAAACCTAGTTTGTGAGCTAAAGCCAGAAACCATACTAAGCTGGAATGTCTCTTCATCAGGACTTACAGAACAGATATACAAGTACAACCAAAGGCATTCCAGACAGTTCTGTAATGTTAAAGACATCTATGGAACTTTTTTTCCCATAATTGTCCAGAAGGATGATGGGTAGGATAGGACCAGGATGCATTTCGGCATCACTAGTTGCCACAAAGAATCAGCTTCCTGGACAGGGGAGTCTTCTGCCGAAGATGCCATGCATGGGCAGGAGCCCAGAGATTTAGGGAGGGATGGAAAAGGCAAAGTGAAAAAGTATGTTTACTGGGCAGGAGGCTAACTGGGAATACCGGAGAAGCAGAAGCATGGGGGATGCTAAAATCTAGGCTCATTATTATGATTCAGCCCTGGTGTTACCTGGAACTCCTGAGGCCGAAGTCCTCCTGGTAGTTCACAGGCAGCCTCTCTCTCCACAGTGGTGGGGTGGCTTCCAGGCTACAGCCTCCTCTTGAGGATAGAAAGGCTTAGCTTTGGTTCTTGTCCCTGTAGAGGCCACAGTGGACCAAGCAGTGATGGAGCATGTAGTCACAGGCTCCTGGAGGGTGGGATGGTTATGCTTCCTAAGCCCTTATGTAAACCGGCTAAGCTGGTTCCTTAAGACCTTTGGTTTGTTTCTAATTGCTAAGGAAGTGGAGGTAGAGGGAACATCCACAACTTGCTTAGGGTTGTAGAACTATGACACAAGGTTTGACCCAGACTCATACCTCATATTCAAACCTTCACATTCCAGGGCTCTCCAGGGATGCCCACAAGATGCAGAAGATGTAGGAACAGTTCCTTTATCTGAGTATTTCATTAAAGATGCTCTCTGCCTTAAATGTAGCACATGGTTTCAACTGCCTACTTCTCTACCCTGATGTCTAAGAAATGGAAGCTCTCATTTCCTGATCACTTACGAAGCAGATCCACTGGCCTCAAGCCCTTGCTTCCCCATAGTCTTCTGCCAAGAAATGGTGATTCAGATGGATGTGGTGGCTCATGCCTGTAATTCTGGAACTGGAGGGACTGAGGCAAGAAGATCACCACAAGTTCAAAGCCATTCTGGGCTACATAGTGAGTTTCAGACCACCCAGGGTTACAGAGTGACTTTATGGCCAACAAACAAACCAACAGTGAGTCCATTCCTTCAGATGCACAGGTAAAATGGTTGTTTTGTTTTGTTTCATTTTAATTTTGTCAGCCTTTGTCAGCTTCTCTCTGGCTCTCACATTTCATGTTCAGTTGCTCAGGAAAGCATGTGACTCTGCACCATTGGACTATTCTGAAGGACTCTTCCTGCTGCTGTTCTTGTTAAAGTCCCTCTCTTCTCTTGCTCAGATGATGGCTGTGGCCTCTCCTCAGATTTCCTTACTGCAGACAATGCAGTAATCTGGTATTGCCCACATGTAAGCTAGACAATGCTCCCTCTGCTCCTAATTCTAGTAGCATCCCATTGCTGTCCAAGAACCCAGCAAAGAGCTGTAGATGCTCAAGAAGTCTCCTGGGACTTTTCACTACTGACCTTGTTAAACACTTGGCTCCGTCAAGGTTACACTGCCTCATCACGTGGCCACCCTAACGTTTTCCCACATTCAGACTTCATCCTTGCTGTTTCCTTTGTCTAGAGGGCCTTTCCCTCTGAAGCAGACATGACTGGTTGCCTCTCCTTCAGGGATTTGGTTTACTCCGTGTCATTTCCCCACAATTTGAGTTAAAGTGGCCCTATTCACTTCAATTGCATCTTTTCCCTACTTTATTTTTCTTAACCACAACTTTTATCTGACATACAACGGTTTATTTACATATTTTAATTAATAGGCCTTAAGAACCAGAAGGGAAGGGTTTTTTAATGCTCACTACTCTTTCCCCAGAATTGTTTGTCACGGTAGTTTGGATGACAGTGACTTCCATCGGCTCATGTATTTCAGTGCTTGGTTCCCGGTTAGTGGAACTGTTTGGGAAGGATTAGGATATGTGGTCTTGTTAGAGGAGTACCAGTGTATGTGTATGTATGGGGCAGGGATGGGCTTTGGGGCTTCAAAAACCCACACCATTTCCAATTAGCCATTTCTCTATTTTATGGAAGTTGTCTCAACATGCAAGCCCTTCCCATGCCACGCCTTCCTGCCTGCTGCCATGCTCCCCACCGTGATGGTCAAGAACCCACCCCTGAAACTATAAGCCTAGTGAACTCTTTTTTTTCTATAGGTTGCCTTTGTCATTGTTCCTTAGCCCAGTGACAGAAACGTAACTAACAAAAGTCACTAAGCTATCTTTGAAGATGCCCAATAAATGAATAATTCTAGACTGAAGCAGGACTTCTGGGGTTCACCTTTTCCAATCCCAGCAATACACAGGAGTTCCCTGAGACAAAGTGTTTAACATGGGATTTCCCTGAACAATCTTTTCTTTCATACACTCACAGAAACTATCAGCAGATACATAATAAGCATATCCCAAGTACAATTTTTGATCTGATTTGACAAACTTAGGAATTCCATGAATGGAGAGATGCAACATGCAAGAAGATTAGACAATAGGCTTTTGGAGAAATGACCCAGACTGCCTATGAAGGGTTCATGGTGAATGGTTGAAGGATCAAGGATAACTTGTTCTTGAAAGAATTCTAGCTAGAAGTGGTGAAATTGGGCATCCTCAAGACCTTGAGCTAGTACAAGTCTCAGCTATTCTAAGTATTGAAATTAATTCACACACATACACACACACACACACACACACACACAAAGTTACCCCTTTTTTTTTTAAAAAAAGATTTATTTATTATTATATCTAAGTACACTGCAGCTGTCTTCAGACACACCAGAAGAGGGCATTAGATCTTATTATGGACGGTTGTGAGCCACCATGTGGTTGCTGGGATTTGAATTCAGGACCTTCAGAAGAGCAGTTAATGCTCTTAACCACTGAGCCACCTCTCCAGCCTACACATTTACCCTTTCGACAGCACATTCAACCACCTACCCATCCATCCATCCACCCACCTA
Organism: Montemys delectorum; assembly: GCA_019843815.1. NCBI lineage: Eukaryota > Metazoa > Chordata > Mammalia > Rodentia > Muridae > Montemys > Montemys delectorum. Next base: position 8,707 of record JADRCD010202700.1, on the reverse strand, counting down.
CTCACTATCCCATCCATCCATCCATCCATCCATCCATCCATCCATCCAGCCATCCATCCATACATCCATCCATCTAGCCATCCATCCACCCTTCCTTCCCTCTCCTCCATCTACCACCCACTTACTCACATATACAAACATTTATTCACTCACATATCCTTCCTTCCTTCCATATACTATTCTTCCAGGACCAAATATGTACAAATATGTACCCTGGGATTTGTGATAAGTTCTAGGATTACAAAAATGAATTAGAACTGATCCTTCTTGAAGGCTCTTGGTCCAGGTAGAGGGGCAACTTCCCTACAACATACAATTCATGGATGTGGGCACAACATGAGGCCTCCCAGATCTATCTTGAGGGAGGGATAACGGAAAGATATCCTGGCAGTGAATAAAGACCTTGAACTGAGACACCTTAAATGTAAAACACCGGGTCTGGTGAAATGGATGGGTGGATAGGTAGCAAGAAAACTTCTAGCAGAGAAGAGAGCCTAGAAAAGGCACAGACAGGATGACAAATGGTGAGGCGTCGCTGGAGAGCAGCACTCTGGGCTTGGAGCTGTAACTGACTTTCCCAAGTTAGAGGTGGTCTACGTCTCAGGAACCTGGAGAATGGGTGGGTGGGATTGGTAGGAGGGGCCTTGTGGATAAAAGTATGCCCAAATCAACAGAAGTATCAATAGTTTAACTGAGAGAGTTTGATAATGGTGTTATTGGATCTGGACAGGTCCTCTAAGGAATGTAAAACAAGCAGGACAGATGGAAGATGGCAGGAAACTTGGCTATGTGTGGTACATGGTGGAGCAGGGCTTGCCCTATCCCAAGAGCAGCAAGCCAACACTTGACTACAATGGAAGCATGAGATCCCTTCTGCCCTAGAGATAGTAGATGCCACATTTCACAGTGACACCATCACTGACGCCAGCATTTGTCACAGGGATGTGGCAGAGAAGGATGTGGTGTGGACTCTGAGCTGGGGATCCTCTCCACAATGTGATAGGGGAGGAGGGGCTGAGAGAAGAAAGCAGCAGGACAGGCAGAGAAACAGACGGACAGACAGATGGGGGTGGAGGGCACGAAGATGTCCGGAGCTGAGAGCTTCCACTCTCTTGGTCTCTGTAAAGAGGTGGAAAAAAAGTATCTACTTTTCACAGGGTCAAGGTCCCCCGACACTTCCTCCTGATGTTTTTCTGCATTTGACCCTAGATTTGTTGGAAATGGGGAAAAAAAAACCCAAACCATACATGTCTTAGCACATAGGTGCTCAGATGAGTTCTCTGAGGGTGGGGTTCCTAATAATTTAATTAGCCCAGCTTTTTTCGGAAAAAAAAGTGTTAATTAGTTTTTGCTTAAAATATACTGTCTTGATAACCTCTCCTTCTCCACTTGTCTCCCCTGAGTGAAGCCCCAATTTTCCATCCACAACCTACAGCAAGTCCCAACCTGAGCACCACTGTTATTACAAGGAAAGAAAATTAAAAAATAAGTTTGTACAGTCATGGATTATGACATGCGATGAATGTAATTCTTGTATATCCAAGAGATGGAGAAGATAGAGACCAGGATTCCACAAACAGTCACTTGCAAGGAGCAGCCTCTGATGGATAGGAGACCCCATGTCCTCTGCCCTGGTCCCCACCCCTAGAGACCTGGGGAGACGGATGTTGAATGCAAGATGGAGGGTATAGGTGTGGCCAGGGCATCTCAGACAGACGGGAAGAGCTCTCGCCAGGTGAGTCCATCACCCCGAGACTTGTCTAGCCACCTGCCACAGGAGAAGATGGTGGCCACTCCAGTGCTAGTGTTGGTGACCTCCACTTTCTCCACCAGCCAGCCTGAGTAGTAGCCGCTGCTGTCGTGTTCCAGACGAACCTTGCGCAGTTCTCCCAACTCTAAAGTCTCCAGAAAGAAGCGGTCTGTACTGCCCCTCTCGAAGAGGTTGCGCATTTTTTGTTTCAGCTCGCGCTTGCCAGTGTCCCCATTAGCGCCAAAGATGGTCACAAAGACGTTGGCATCGGTGCCCGCCCCTGGCTCGTAGCCTGTCGTCACGATGACCTCGTACTTGACTGGCACCAGGCTCTGGATCTTACTGGCGAAGCTCTCTGTCGTTTTCGTAACCTCAAATACCTTGAAGTACTTCCTCTTCCTCTTGAGGGGGATGAGGGAGTCACAGTTAAAGAAGTACCTGACGGAGGGATAAAGAGCAGACAGGGGTCAGCTTTGGAGATACGAGCAGAGGTGCTCATTCCACCCAAGATACCGAGGTCGTATGCCCCATTCTTCCAGTTGCTCCTTGTTTCTTCTAATTCCTTTCCAATTCTTCATATTCCACTTGAAATCCGTAACTCAAACCTGTTGGTCCTATCTTTCAAAAGCATCTAGAAGGGGCCTGTCTGTTTCTCCACCCCTAGTATCTACCCCTGGGCTCCGCTCTAGTCAGAATCACCATCCTCTGCTACCTGGAGAATATCAGGGACCAGCTAACTGGCCTCTGTGCCTCTTGCTTCCTAGGTTTGGCATAAACAATTGCTATGGTTTCTTCCCAATCCAAATGGATAGTTTCCTACCCACAGGAGACCAGCACAAGATGGGAGACCATTTTCATTCCATCATGGAAGGGCTGAGGGATATGTGTGAAGTCCCACCTCTTCTGAGCCTTTTTAGGCAGTTAACCATTGCTGGGGGGGAGGGGGAGGAGAGGGGGCGCAGTGCTAATAAGGCCTTATTCATCCTTGGGAATTTATAGGCAGTTAATGGTTCAGAAGGCGGAGGGCTTCATGAAGCCCCGCCCCTCTCCGAGAATAGGAGATCCATTCCTGGAGGAGAAACATTGTCTCCAGTTATTTAGTGGCTTATAACTTTCTTATGCTCCACTAAGTAAACCCAATTAAACTCACTGGCTCACTAGTCTAGACGAGGATGGAATTATTTCTTTGTTCCGCTGTTGCTTTCCTATCTGGGGTGAATAGCTGTTTGCTCCTCAGAACAAGTTCCCAAAACACTAATAATTTAGCAGATTTTGAAATAAGCAGTCCTGGTGCTAATGACTTCAGGAATGCAGTGCTGGAAAAGGGCGCCCAGAGGTGAGTACACTGGGGATGGGCAGAGAGCAGCCATCTTAAGAGGCACTCTATATAGAAGAAGGGGAAGGAAGGGACAGAGCCAGCTTCAGAAGGTCCCTGTTGGGTCACCTGCCCAGGTCTAGGGCAAAGCTCCCCATTTGCACCCTGGGAACCCACAGCAAGTGTCACAGGACTAGATTGAAACATGGTTGGCAGAAAACCTAGATCAGAAAGAGGAAGAAACTATGACTTAAAATCACAGGGGACTCTGCACAGGGGAACTTTAATTTGAGCCAGTGTCCCTATTAGACACCCAGAAATAGGACCAGCACTTGCCCTTCACCCTGTAGTAGCCTGCCCAAGACAGGACCTGCATCTGCTGTGCCTACAGAAAGCTTCCTGAAGGAAGGATTTATGTTGGCATCCTATGGCTGTGAGAATATACACATGACAGGCCTGTACCCACAGCAAGCATCTAAGTGAGAGCCCTGTGGCAACACCAACACTCGTGCCCTAGGCACACCAGAACACACACAGAGGCAGGACCTATGTCTGTGACCCACCCCTGAAATGACTAGTACCAATGCACTTCCTCCATGAGTACTCCAGGGAGTCTTCACGTAGACAGAGTCAATACCAGGTCCTGTAGGGGATTGATGGCACAGGTTGTGGTGGGCTTAGGAGTCTCCCTGCCTCAGTTTCCTGTGTGTGTGTGTGTGTGTGTGTTCATGCACACATTGCCACATACATGTAGAGGCGATAGGTCAACCGTAGAAGCAATTGTTCAGGTGCTACCTACCTGAGTAGGGTCTCCTTTTTGAGTCAGAGTCTCTCAGAGATAACACCAGATTGGCTGGCCTTCAGACCTCGGTGATCTGTTTGTCTGCTTTCCCAGCACTGGGATTGTAAGCGTGTGGTACCATGCCAGGCTTTTCCTGGGAACTGAGCTCAGGGCCTTGTGCTTGCATGACAAGCACTTACTGACAGCCATCTCCCAGCCAGACTTCCACCTTCTCTTTGTAGTCTATGTTCACTTGGAGCTGCCGTATATCCTCCCCTTGTCTTCTGTTCTACTGGCCTTTCTCTCTCGTGCTTTCTCTGTTGCTCTAATGCTAATTTCTGACATTACTCTGCTTCTTCCCTCCCTCCCTCCCTGAAGTAGCTAATATCTTAGGACACAACAATCTATCTGCTTCTTATTTCCCTCAAATTAGTTACACGGAAGGGTGATCACTTTATTTAACTACTATTGTGTTTTCGTAAGTCTATGTATTGTTTATAGTGACTGATGAAAAGAGGAGTCTACTCTTGGGGCAAAGCAGGAGAGCAAGCACACAGATAAGGGGATCAGCCACACACCCAGGTCAGTGAGGATAAATGACATATTGATCCTTCCACAACTTACCACTGCCTGGATAGTCAAAATACTGAGGCTGAATGAACATACACGATTAAAAGCAACCAACTCACAACCTAGTGCACAAAACCCAATGCAGAAACACAAGAAGTATTTTTTTTAAAACACCAAACAATGCAATCCCTGAAAATCACTAATTCCACCATAAAGGACTACAGTGCAAATGGGTGAGATGTAATCCTAGATAAGAATTAAAAATGATTATGAGAATGTTGCACCAAACCAAAGAGGACGTGAAGAAATCTCAGAGTAATTCTAGAGAGAACACAAAGCAAACTACTGAATAAAATAAAGAAGGTAACACAGTATCACCAACAGAGGGAAATACTATAAAACATAAAAAAGGATGGGAATGAAAAGCTCAGTAAGGAAAAAGCCCACTGGAGAGCCTCCCAGGTAGAGTAAATTAACTGGAAGACAGAATACCAAGGCTGGAAGACAAAGTAGACAAATGGAAACATCCAGAGAATTACAAAGATAAAATATTAAGAAACCACAATGGAGCACTCAAAGCCTATGAGATGCTGTAAAAGACATAAACATAGAAGATGGAGAAGTTCAAACTAAAGGCATAGAAGTTACGTTCAGTAAGAGCACATCAGGAAGCTTCTCAAGCTTAGGAAAAGTGATGACCAACTAGACACATGAGACATCGAGAACCCCAGACACACGGAACCAGAAAAGAAACTCCCCACATCCGACTCTAAATCAAAGCTTAAGACTATGGAGATGACGTTGAAAGCGGCAAGGATGAAGGACCAAGTGACACATGAAGGCAACGTCAGCATAACAGCAGACTTCTCGACAGACACTCTAAGATCCAGGAGGGCGTGGAATAGCACAGTCAAGCTCCAAAAGACAGTAACTACTGACCCTGGTCACTCTACTTGGCAAAAATCACTCTTCATAGTTTAAAGAGAAAGAAGAACTTTACATGATAGAATAAAAAAAATTATGACCATTAAACCAGAATTACAGAGGATATTTGAAGGGGTCTATCTACTTTGAGAAAGGAATAACTGCAAGGTCACAGGAAAGAATAAAGTGCACTAGAGTGGCACGCATATAATCAAATAAGGAAGGGAAGCACCAAATATTACAAAATAACAAAATGACAGTCAGTGCGAAGCTCTCAGCAGTAACTGTCAATGTTATGATCCTGATCCTCTAATTAAAAGACACAGGCTAGTAGATTGGATTTTAAAATGGGGCCCACCTATTTATCTCCCATAAAAAAAACCCATTTCATTGGGGAAAAATGAGCACAGCTTTAAAGATGGGGTATAAGGGAATAGGAAGCAATATTCCACACAATGGAGTTAGACAGCAAGCAGGCATAGTGATACCAGTATCTAACAAAACAGGCATCAAAGCAAAGTTAACTGGAAGAGATAAAGAGGGTCATACCATAGAGATGAAGTGAATGAGCCACTAAGAGGGTACTGTAACTGTAAACTTTATGTACTGAGTATTGACATATAACTTTATAAAACAAACACCAATGGATGTAAAGGCACAGATTTTACCTCTACACAATAATAGTGCCCGACTCTCACCGATAAACAGGTCATGTGACAAACAGAACCAAATTAACAAAGCACTCCAAAGGAACATTACAGCCAAGTGCTGTTACAGATCAAACGGACTTAACAGACGTCCTCAGACAATTCCACCCAAACGTTGCAGAATACACTTTTCTCAGGAACCCATGTAGCTTCCTTCCCTAGAATAGATGACATTTGAGGACACTAAAGAAAATCTTTAAGAATACAAGAAAATTCAAGTGATTTCTTATATCCTATCTCTTTTTTTTTATTTTTGAGATTATAATTTAATTACAACACTTCTTGCTTTCCTTTGCTTTCTCCAAACCATACCATATACCCCGCCCCCATTCTCCTCCATTATGTCTTATGCTATTGTAACAAATAAAGTCAACACCAGGGGAAATGATCGAGCAAAACTCATGGGGATTGAACAATACACCATTGAGCTATAAAATGAGTCAGTGAGGGGGTCAAGAAGGTCATTTAAAAATTCTTGAATTAATGAAAATAAAACCACAACATGCTAGAACTTGTGAAATGTGAACTAGAACCTGTAGAGCGTGATGAAATCAGTATTGGGATATCCATATCTATAAATACTTACTTTCAAAACCATTAGAGAGGTCTCCAATACAAAGCTTAAGGATATACATTAAGGCCTGGAAGAAACCAGAGCCAGCCAGACCCAAGCCAGTCAACCAAAAGGAGTAATAAGATTAAGGCAGAAATGAATGAAGGCCAAAAGAATAATACAAAGAATCAGCAAAATAAGGAGTGGGTTTTTCAAAAAGATAAACAAGACTGATAAACCAGTAGCCAAACTAAACAATCAAAAGAGAAGACCTAAATCTATAAAATTAGAAATCAAAAGGGAGACATTACAACAAGACCAATGATATTCATATCATTAAGGCAGACTTTGAAAACATCTGAGTTTGTAAGATAGCTAGGTGATAAGGGTACTTGCTCCCAAGCCTGACAACCTGAGTTTGGTAGTGGGAAAGGAGAGCCAACTTCCACAAGCTGTCCTTCAGTGCGTGCACGCGCGCGTGTGTGTGTGTGTGTGTGTGTGTGTGTATGTGTGTGTGTGTGCGGGGTGTGTGTGTGTCTGTGTGTATGTGTGTGTGTATGTGTGTGTGTCTGTGTGTGTGTGTCTGTGTGTGTGTCTGTGTATGTGTGCAGGGTGTGTGTGTGTCTGTGTGTGTGTGTCTGTGTGTGTGTATGGGAGTGTGTGCGGTGTGTGTGTGTGTGCGTGGAGAATGCATATATGTGTAAAAATGAAACCACAGAACAGATACATTTCTAAACACACCAACATACTAATATTAGACCTAGATGATACAAACAACTTAAATAGATGTATCACAGATGCTGAGATTGAAGCATAAATGTGAAGGGTCTCAAACCCAGACCCAGATGGACTCACTGGTAAATTCCACCAGACACATCAAGAAGAACAAAGATGGATGTTCCTCAATGTAGTCCATAAGCCAGAAAGGAAAGGGATACTAGCAAACTGATTTTATGATGGTAGAACCACCTTGAAATTAAATAAGGATACACAGTTAAGAACACACACACACACACACACACACACACACACACACACACACACACACATCTCCCTGGTGAACATAGGCAAACTACTTGTAGACTGAATTCAATCATACATCAAAAAAAAAAAAAATCATGCACCATGACACCTTGGACTTGGTTCTAGGGAGGCAAAGAGTTCAACATCAGAAATCAATACATGTAATACATCACCCCATAGATTCAAGGACAGAAAACACACCATCATCTCTATGATTGCAGAAAAGATTTTCTGACAAAATCCAGAATCCCTTCATAATAAAATCCCAGAAGAAACTAAGACTAGAACAATATAACAGGGATCATCTATGGCAAACTTATATTTAACATTGCATTAAGCAGGGGAAATTCAAGGCCTTCCCACTAAAATCAGGAATGAGATGAGAGTGCTTACTCCATATAGCTCTCAGGTCTTGGCTAGAGCACTCAGACAGGAGAAAGAAACCAAAGGAACACAGATACACATGAAGGGGAGAACTAAACTGCACAGACTTGCAGATAGGACATTGCACATTAACAACACTGAAGACCCTGGTGGAACATTCTGAACTGATAAGCACTGTCAGCAAAGGAGAAAAAAAGAGAATCCGCTGAAGACCTCCACAATGAAAACTTTCAAAGACCGAGGTCAAGGCAATGGGAGACAGAAAGACCTCCCGTGCTTATGGAGCAGCAGAATTAATTTAGTGAAAATGCATAGAGATCCATCACAACCCCATCAAAACCAGTGCCATTCTTCACAAAAATAGGAAAAAAAAAATCTTAAAACTAATACAGAAGCATACAGAAGGCCTTGGGTTACACAAAACCATCCAGAGCAAAACAGACAATGCTGGAGGCGTACTTAGAACCACTTTCAAGCTATAGTTCAGAGCCATAGCAACAAAAGTAGCTTAGTACCCACAGAGAAACAGAGTAGTGAGAAAGATTTAAGGACTCAGACTTAAAGTTACATCTGTAGACACTTAATTTTATTTATTTATTTTTTTTAAACCAAGATACCAAATAACATACATTGAAGAACAAACAGTCTTTTCAGAAAATTATGCTAGGGAAATTGCATATTATTCATATGTAGAAGAACC